>PVKM010009955.1:0-35826 GCA_004027735.1 Carollia perspicillata | reverse complement strand
GGAACCCTTGAAACAAGACTCAGTCTCAGGGAAGTCCTGCCTCACAAATAGGTCACTGCTGGTGCTCCCAGGGATGTGACTAATAAAGGCTTTGTCTGCTCCTTGCATCCAGTCCTCTTTTGTTGTTGTTGTTTCTGGCTTATGCAAAAGATCCCCAGGCTCCATTGTCTTTTACAACAATTAAAACAGACTACCTATTTTACATAACAATTATCACAAATTAACATCTTAAGTATTTAGCAGTTAGAAGGGTGTCTGGAATTTGGGGAATTCAGAGCATAAAATTAGTTCATCGTTTTTTATGATTGCACCTGCCTTTTTCCCAAATCATCTCCAGTACTATGACATATTGGTGGAATGCCTGTGCCATTGCTGAAGTCTTCAGAAAAGTCGTCTTTTCTGGAACTACAAATATAGACTAGGTCTCAGTCACAAGTGCTTTCCTTACATGCTTACTGTAAGAACTTGCTATAATTGCTGTCTCAATTTATGTATCAACATGTACTACAACTTATTTTTTATGCCCATTATCCTTCTGACATTAATCTCACCATGGCTGTCACATCATAGTTTTCTTTTAAGTGTTTGATATTGTTGGTCATTGACCCTTAAAAGAGTCCCCCCACCCCACTGACTTCTATAATTCTATTTTATTGGGGTGGTGTTCTACATATCTGGACATTAATGTAGTTTATTTTTCCAACTGAAATTTAAATATTGGTATCTCTCAAAATTCTCCAATATCTTAGTAGAATTTTATTATTAACCTATATATTATCTTTGGGTCATTTAATAGACTCACCTGTTTATAACTTTATACCTATTCCCTAAATTATATCTCTCTCATGAGCACTACCCTAGAATACAGTGCTTAATGACTATATTTATAATCCACAAATTCCTTAACCCCATGGAGGACCCAGCTGATCATGGCTAATCTGAGAAATACAAACTCTTTTCTTAAATATTGTTACATATAGCAGGTGCATAGGTTCAAGGTCATGACTAGCTGCACATTTGTACATGACTAATGTTAAGCTGTAACATTTAAGCCGTCAGTTTGGTTATAACACACATTTTTTTGTTTGTTTGTTTTGCTTTGTTGGATTTACCAGAACTTCCACAAGGTTAAATTGAACCTGTTCAAAACTGAACACATAGATTGTCTCCACAGCTCTGAACTTTTTCACGCAATCTAGTTTCAGCACATAGAAATAATGTCTATCTAGTTGTGTATGGCAGAATCTGAGAAATGGAACTTGATTTTTCATACCAATCCATTTCTGCTACACATTTAATTGTTTATGTTGAAAGAAAATTTTTGGTCCTGTTTACAAAATGAATCCTCTATAAACATTGCTTTATTTTTTCATGCACAAGTTACAATGAAGAGTTGGAATCCTGTGCATTTCCATAAATACTGAGATTTATACCTAAATTTAAAGTTTGATTAGCACAAAAAAACAAAATAAAAAACTGATGCGGGTCTTCTACTAACCACTGTGGATTCCTGTCTGCCTGCAGGAAAGAATTTAAATATGAGTAAACATAGAGTATAACGTGAAAGTGAGTTTACTAACAAAGCAGTGAGCAGAGAATCCAGAGCAGTCACCCCTTTAGATAACTTGCTTCTTTATCGAGTTTCATTTAATCAGAGGGCAAGGTATTTCATGAAGGCCAGGAATATTCAGGATCTTCCTAGGAAAGGGGTGGAGAGTTCTTAGCAGAGCTTCATGGGGCATTTTGTGGCCTTACATGACCTTTTTATTTCTGATCACAGTGATACATTACAGTGAGAGTATAATGAAACTAGGGGTTACCATAGGTGAAATTGGTCGCTGTGTTGGATCCAGCTGGTCTCTGCAGGTTTTGATCCATAAATGCGGTATGTGTGTGGGGGGTCTTTCTTCTTCTTGATAGCTCCTGTAGATGTTATGGATTGCAGCTGCTCTGCCACCTACTCATATCAAAACAAACAAACAAACAAACAAAACCTAGCTAGGTTTAACTTTTGTGGTAACTCAGTTTAATTTCACTAACCAGTTTATTCTTGGCTAGTAAATACAGGTTTAGTTTATTGTGTAATAAAATTGTTCAATTAACCACATTTGAGGACTAAAAGGGAAAAAGTGAGTATTTCAAAATAAAAAGTTGTTGCTAAAATATTTTAAATTCCTGTTAATTTGAGAAGTTCCAAAGAAACTACTAATAAATGTTAAGAGCCATGTAGAAGACTACACTATTAGACACATTGCATTGGCTGGTGTTTTTAACTGGAAGTGTCTTCATAGTATTATAGATTATACTGAATTTTCCTTTCAGTATTGGGATCATATCATTATGCTTTCGTGAATTTTTAGTGAGTGTATCTCACTGATTTACTCTTCAAATAGCCAAATAATATGCATTTTAGGTATATTTCTTATCCACAGAAATATTAGATGGATCCTAAATATCTCAATAAATAATTTGAAGTATATTTAGTCTGTCAGGATTAACAAAATTCATTGTTATTATTTTGGATGTTATAGCTATAGTGCTATGATACAAATGACAGTCGTTTGGAAAAAGAAATACACAGATATTTTCACATATAGAATAATTGACAGTAGGTTTAAAATTTTAAGTATTTTTGAGCTTATCCTTATTTACTGCTGGTCGTGGGATAAAATAACAAAGTCATGAAAGATAAAAACAAAATAATGTTTAAAACACTAAGACTAAATTTCGTTCTAGCAAGTCAGAGATTTGTATGGTAACAGCTTACTGTTTTTTTTCCACTCTGTGCATCTTGACTTGCTCCAAATTGGTACTTTTACTCTGTGTCTAACTTACAGGATATGTATTTACCACCATCCTGGGACAGTTCCGTATCCTCTCTCCTCTCTCCTGTGCTGGACTTGGGTTTCTATGTCTCATGTATTTGTTGATCTTGGTTTGCTGTCTCATTTCTAGTCACCCTTTAAGAGAGGCTACATGTGGGCAGCCAATTTTTCAGGACTGTAATATTTGGTGATGTTTTTAATTTACTGAGACATATGATTAGATGTCTGCCCGAGTATAAAATTTTATGTTACAAAAGAGGCTTCTTCAAAACTTTGAAGGTATTGTTTCAATGACGTCTAGCTTCTAAAGTTGTTAATGAGAATTCAAAAGTTAAAGTTACTCATAATTCCTTGTACTCTTGACCACTAGTTTCTCTGAGAAAGTCCTGAAAACTCTCTGATCTCCCTTTCTCTCCCCCATCTCTAGAGTTCTGAAGTGACATTCAGATAGTTCTATTTAATAAATAGAAACAGTTGGGGCCCTTCCCTCTGGTAATGTTCTACTTTCAAGTTTGGAAATTTGTCTTGAACTATTGTGTTGATAATTTCTTTGGTCTTCCCTTCACCCCTAATTTTTATTCTGTAACTTTTGAGGTTTGGGAGAATTATGTTATGTAAATAGCATTGATTCTCTATTTCCCCTGTGCTGCTTACATTTCTGTTTAATTGGGTATGCTAAATTGGTTATAGATCTGTTTATTCCGCCTTGTGGTTTCCAAAGGACTACTGTCATATGATCCCCTCTTTTACTCCCAGTTCTCCCAATTCAGAAGGGTTTATATCTCTTTATTTCTTTTTAGTATTACTCTGATTTTAGTCTATTTTAGGTGTGTGTTTTTATTACAGCACTCAGGAATAGAATAGTTTTAAATCGTTTTAGAACTTTACAAAATGAAAACTGCCACTCTTAATATTTAAAATATATCTTCATATTATGAATTTTTCAGTTTGATAGCTGGCAATCACATTTATTTACCACACAGAAAAACATTTTTGTTAAAAAAGATATTATTATTTGTATAAATTAAAATCCCATTTTTCTAGTATTTCACAACATCATACTCAGCAAACAATTAAGTTTATAAGTATAATTTATATTTCCTTTACTTCTTGGTTATATATTTCCATTTTTTCTGAAGACTTACATCATCAAAACTGTAGCTACCATATGACATGGTCAGTTATGGAAATAAAGTTAAGACAAAAAGTTAAGAACCACACACTTTTACTCATATGTAGGATATAAAACTGAAAGCAACAAAAGAACAAACAGAAAAACAAACATAAGCTCATAGACAGCCTGATGGTTCCAAGAAGGAAGAGGGGTGGGGGATAGTAAAAGGTAAAAGGGTCAAATATATGGTAATGGAAGATGATTTGACTTTATGTGGTTAGCACACATCTGAAACCTACATGATCTTATTAACCAATGTTAACCCAATACATTAATGAAAGTAAAAAAATATTTTGTTTGAAAGAAAAGCTACCAAATATAAGAATAAAATGAACAAGAATACCTTGACAGAAGAGTATCTTTCAGGTGAGAAAGGCACAGATTTGACCGCACGGAAGTAAAAGATCCAAAGAGATAATGTGACCTGTCCAAACCCACTCGACTAGGTGGAGGAAAACTCCTACAATGAAAACCCATACAGCCCCAGAGTCACGTCCTGTCAGTCACTTTCATTTTTTCGTACACTTTACATTTAAGGTAAGTTACGTGTGTGGTATACTTTGTGGTTATATTTTGGTCACTTTCATTTTAGCTTGGTAATTCTCAGCCCATTGTAGCTGACTCATCAAAAATTAAAAACTCATATAGCCTTAGTTAAAATTAATGTTATTGATCTTTAATAATTCTGGTTTGTGGCTTAATATAAAATCAACAATTGTAATAAATTTTGAGGAAGAGGCAAAGTAAATATTTTCATGAAAGAACAGTGTAATAATTGGAATTTTAAAATTGAAATGGAAAGTTAAGTGATGCTGTAAGTAGACATCCAAATTCTTAAAGATTTACTTATTTCAACAAAGAGAACTAATATTTTTAAAACATAATATGAATTGTGGATTAAATGATTGTACCAACATATTCACAATAATGCTGCTTATATTAAAAATAATAGTTATGCCCTAGCTGGTGTGGCTCAGTGGATTGAGCGCGGGCTGTGAACCAAAGGGTCGCCAGTTCAATTCCCAGTCAGGGCACATGCCTGGGTTGCTGGCCAAGTCCCCAGTGGGGGCCACATGAGGGCAACCACATATTGATGTTTCTCTCCCTCTCTTTCTCCCTCTCTTCTCCTCTCTCTAAAAATAAATAAATAAAATCTTTAAAAATATATAAAATAAAAATAATAGTTATATATTTATTTCACATGCTAATTACTTTGAAACATTTAAAAATCATTTTTCTCACAACTACAAAATAATTTTGTAAGTAAAGCACTTTATATAATCATAAGACTTAGGAAAGCTAAGTAATTTGATTATTAACATAAGTACAAATCACTAGGGTCAGAATTAAATGCAAATAATATGATTTATAATAGTTTCTTTTGGAGTAATATATTTAGAAATTATTAAAAATCTTTTAAACTATAAATTAAATGAGGATACCATTTTCCTCCTATAATTTCATAAATATGCATATATATATATGATTAAACATGACCCAAAGTTATTTACATTCTAAAACAAGAGTTTTTTTTCCCTCAGTAGGCTATATTTCAAACATGAATGTTGAATTAATTCATTCCAGTGATCCCTTTATATTTTGTTTAATGCATATCTGTAAACAAATTTTCTTGCTGATGATTATTCAAATTTAACCTAATTTTGAAAATGTCATATCTTTTGTCTCATGAACAACAACAAAAAAAACTTTCTGTCTCTCTGTGACCCTGCATAATGTTTTTTACTGGTAAGAAACTAACCTTGCCATCTGCAGTGACTTCCAACTTTAACTGAGGGAGAGTCGACTTTAACTGAGTAAAACAGTACACTTCAAAGTTGTTCATTGAACCCTAACTGGGTAGCTCAGTTGGTTAGACTGTTATCCCATACTCAGTTTGTGGGTTTGATTCCCAGCCAGGGAACATACATAGGTTGTAGGTTTTATTCCAGATCACATCAACATTTGTTTCTCTCTCTCTATCTCAAATCAAGGAACATATCTTCAGGTGAGGAATTGAAAAAGAAAAAAAAAAGGAAAAAGTTATTACTTCTTGCCTCGCAGAGAACTGCTCCTTTTCCCAACTCTTCCACCATGTTATAGAACTGTGAAAGCTTAGAAAATTAAAGATCTTGTTTCTCAAACTAATTCTCTTGATACTTACTTGAAATATAAGTTGTTTTGTCTAATAATAAATTAATATTATTTACTTACTATAATATATTTTTAATTTCATAAATTTATTAGGGTGACATTATTTAATAAAATTATATAGGTGTACAAATCTATATAATAAATTATCTGTATATTGTATTGTGTGATTACCACTCCAAGTCAAGCCATTTTTCATCACCATGTATTATCTTTTACCCTCTTCTACCTCCCTCTACCCCCATCTCACTTCTGGTAGTCACCATACTGTTGTCTGTGTCTATGAGTTATTCTTTTTCTTTGCTTAATTCCTTCATCTTCTTTACCCAGTCCCCCAACACCTCTCTCCTCTGACAGCTGTCAGTCCGTTGCTTATGAATCTATTTTGTTGTTAGTTTATTTTATTCATTAGATTCATATATAAGTGAAATCATATGGCCCTCATATTTCTCTAAGTGGCTTATTACATTTAGCATAATACTCTCCAAGCATATCCATGATGCCACAAAAGGTAAGATTCCCTTATTTGTTATGGCTGAGTAGTATTCCACTGTGTTAATGTGCTTCAGAGCTGGAAGCCAGGCAGGGTGAGGTATGGCAGATGTGGCCTTGGTGCTCTGGAACAGACCCTTTATGGAGGGCCAGCAGGGGTCAAACACATACAACCCACAGCTGGAGGTCTCATCTGCTAGGAAGCCATAAAAAGATTGGCAAATCACTGAGGTGTATCCCTTGCTCTTTGATCTCTGGCTTCCTGCAAGCTGGATCCTTGATGTTTCCATGGAGACATCAGAACCTCCTGCCTGAAGTCAGTTCAAGGTGTGCTTCCCCGGAGGAGTAGGAAGCAAAGGAGAAGCTCTCTCAGTTTCTGCTCTGTTCTTTGTTTGGCTCGCAAGTCTCTCTAAATGGGCAATTTTCTTTCTAAATTTCATCAGTTATTCCACCACTGCCATTGTTGTCCCTTGTCTGCTGGCCATCATCCAGTGTTTTTATTCACTGTGATGATGCCCTACCTGGCCAAGACTACCCCGTTGCTCCCACATCTGCTGTGGGCCCTGGTCACATGTTGTTTCACCAGCACCATGCACCGGGACCATCTGAGTTTTACATCTGGCGGAGAAGGCAGTTTGCTTTCTCAAAGACTGCATGCTTCCCTCTGGGTATTCTCCCATGGGTGAACTGGAAGGACCCTCCAAAGAAGCCCGTGCTATCTGCTTGGAATTCTAGGATGTTTGGACCCTAGAGAATGGTCTATATACCTCCTCCAGGGTGCAGACTTTTCTCTCCTGCATTCACCACCTGAGCAGGGAGTCAAGGGTGAGAGTCTAAGACCATCCAGGACTTTCCCACTTCCTTGCCTAAGGGAGATGGAGGTGGAGATCCAAGAAGAGTCCCTAAAAGGAATGGCAAAGAATGAAGACAATCAGGGACAGAACAATGGAGAGAATGACTGGAACAGCTCCCATGAAAGTGTGGATCTACCACTAACATCTATGACACTGAAGACCAGGGGAGTCCTCACTTCTTGCAAGAGATCCACAGGGGAAGTCTGGGTGAAGGCCATTTACAGAATGGGTGCTACCATAAATGGACTTTTTTTCCACTAGAAAGGGACTTAGCCCTTTAAGTAAAGCTTAACCTGCTGATGATCCTACATCGAGTGTGAGGACCAGACCTCAAAGGTTCTCAAATAAGCCCAGCTGAGCACTACCTGCAACTTAAATCCCTTCAATAACCAACCAGAAAAAGTTCAAACCTGTTGTGTTAGTTTTTAATATCTAAAATCTGCTTATCTCTACCCTTTCCTCTCCCCTCCTTTCCTTACATTTTATTTTTTTTATTAAATTTAGTGGGGTAACACTGGTTCACAAAACCATACAAGTTCAAGGTTACAGCTCAACAAAACATCATCTGCATTGTGCATTGTGTGCTCATTGCCTCAAGCAACGTTTCTTTTAATATTCTTTCTTACCCCTTAACCTCCCTTCGTATAACCCTTAAACCCTCTCTCCCTCTGGCTTTCACCACACTGTTGTCTTTATCTATGTATGTGATATATATATATATCACATGTGTATATATATATACATGATTGATATAAAACAGTCTGTTTTCTTGCCAGTACCATGCCCTTGTGATTACTATGACCTTGTACTATTGTTTGATATAAGTAGTATGATTTCTCACATTTCTTTTTCTTTCTTAATATTTCTGTGGTTATTGAATAAATTTTTGGAATACTTGTAGTTCTGTGAAATATCTTGATAGAAATTATGTTAAATATAAAAGTTGCTTTGGGTAGTGTGAACATTTTAATTATGTTTTTTTTTTCTTACCCATGACCATGGTATATGCTTCCACTTATTTGTTTCATCTTTAGTATCTCTCTTCAGTATCATAATTTTCTGAGTACAGATCTTTTACACCCTTGGTTAAATTTATTTGTGAGTGTTTTATTACTTTTTGATGCACTCTGTAAAAGGGATTGTTTTCTTAGATTTCCTTTCTCATAGTTTATTATTGATGTATACAAATGCAACTGATATCTGAATATTAAGTTTATACCCTTCTACTTTACTGAATTTATTTATAAATTCTAGTTGTTTTTTGGTGGAATCATTAGGGTTCTCTATATATGGTAATACATCATCTGCAAATGACAGTTTTACTTTTTCCTTTCCAATTTGGATGCTTTTTATTTCTTCTTCTTATTTAATTACAGTGGGTAACACTTTTAATACTTTGTTGAATAAGACAAGTAAAAGCATACTTCCCTGTTTTATTCTCAGTCTTAAGGGAAATCTTGTAGTTTTTGCTCATTGAGTATGATGTTGGCTGTGGGTTTTTCATATATGTCTTTTATTATGGTCGGGTGTGTTCTCTCTATTCTAATTTTGCTGAGATTTTTGTAATCATAAGTGGGTGCTGAATCTTGCCAAATATTTTTGTGCATCTATTAATATGATCATTCAATTTTTATCTTTTATCTTCTTTATGTGGTGTATCATATTTATTGATTTATGGGTATTGTTCTGATCTTGCATACATGGAATAAATCTCAGTTGATTGTCATGTACAGTCTTTTTAATGTATTGCTGGATCCGGTTCGCTAATATGTTATTAAAGATTTTAGCATCTATGTTTATCAGGTGTATTGGCCTATAATTTTCTTTCTTTGTAGTATCTTCATCTGGTTTTGGAATTAGGATAATGCTTGCCTTGTAAAATTAATTTAGGAGTCTTTCTTCTTAATTTTTTTTTCTGAGAAGTTTGAAAAAGGTATTAGTTCTTCCCAAAATTTAGGTAAAATTCACCTGTGAAGCCATACAGTCCAGGACTTTTGTTTCTTGGAAATTTTTGATTACTGCTCCAATTTTACTAGGCGTAATTTGTCTACTCAGATTATTTGATTCTTCATGATTAAGTTTTCGGAGATTTAATATTTCTAGTAATTTATCCATTTTATGGAAATTGTCCGATTATTTGGCGAATAATTGTCAAAATATTTTCTTACAATTCACTGTTTTCATTTGGTGTCAGTTATTTCTCCTTTTAACTTCTGAATTTATTTTGGGGGGTTCACCCTCTATTTTTCTTCATGAATTCAGTTAAGAGATTCTCAGTCGTTTTTATCTTTTCAAAAAAACTAACTCTTGGTTTCATTGAACTTTTGTATTGTTTTAAATTTCATTTTGTTTATTTCTGTTCTGATCTTTATTTTTCCCTTTCTTCTGCTTATTTTAGGTTTCATTTGTTGTTCGTTTTCTAGTTTCTTTAAGTGTAAGTTTAGATGGTTTATTTTAGATATTTGTTATTTTTTGAGGGAGGTCTGAATTGCTATGAATGTCCTTCTTGGGACTACTTTTGTTATATCCCATAGATCTTGGTTTGTTGTGTGTTCATTTTTACTTGTTTCCAGGTAACTTCCTTGATCTCATTGTTTCCCAATTCATTGTGAAGTGACATGTTTTCAGCCTCCATGTTTTTATGATTTTAATTTTTTCTTATGGTCAATTTCTTGTTTTATACCATTATGGTCATAGAGGTTTGATATGATACAATCTTCTTATATTTATCAAGACTATTTTGTTCTAACATGTGGTCCATACAGAATATACTCCGTGTTCACTTGAAAAAATCAATATCTACTGCTATGGTATAAAATGCTCTGAAGATATCAATTTAATCCATGTGATATAGTGTGTCTCTTAACTTAACGCTGCTATTTTCTTGTTGGTTTTTCATCTGGAAGATCTTTCCATTGATGTCATTGGGTTGTTAAAATCCCCCACTATGACTGTATCCCTGTCAAGCCCTTCTTTATGTCCATCAAGATTTGCTTTACATATTTCAGTTCTCCTGTGCTTGGTGCATAAATGTTTACAAGGGTTACATGCTCTTGTTGGACTGTTCCCTTTATCACTATCTAGTGCCCTTCCTTGCTCTTACTACAGCCTTTTTTTAAAGTCTATTTTCTCAGATGGAAGTAGTGTTACCTATATTTATTATTCCATTTTCATAAAACACATTTCTTCATCCACTTTCTTTTAATCTGAGTGTATCTTTCATTTAAAGCTGGGTCTCCTGTAGACAGTATACATATGATTTTGTTTTCTTATCCATTCAGTTACCCCATGTATTTTGATTGGAATATTTAAGCCATTTACATTTGAAGTTTCTATCGATAAGGTATGTATTCATGGCCATTTTATTCTTTTAATTATGTTGCCCTTTATGTTTCTTCTTTTCTTCCACCTCCTCCCCCTCCTCCTAGAAGACCCTTAACATTTTTTTCTAATACCAGCTTAATGGTAACGAAGTCCATTACTATCTTTTTTTTCCTTCTGGGAAGCTCTTTATTTCTTTTTCAATTGCTGGTTAAAATGGTCTTGGTTGTAGGTACTTGTTTTGCATCACTTTGAATATTTTATGTATTTTATGCCAATCCCTTCTGATTTGAGATGTTTCTTCTGAGAAATCAGTTGACAGTCTTATGGTAGCTCCCTTGTGGGCAGCTGTCTTTCTCTTTGAACCTCTGTGATTTTTATTACAATGTGCCTTGAATGTGGGCCTTTTTTGGTTTAACTTGTTTGTACTTGCTGCACTCCATGACTTGGTGCTCTTTCTTTTCTCCTTCCTTCCTTCCTTCCTTCCTTCCTCCCTCCCTTCCTTCCTCCCTCCCTCCCTCCCTCCCTCCCTTCCTTCCTTCCTTCCTTTTTTTCTTTCCTTTCTTTCTTCTTTCTTTCTCCTTTTACAAAACAGGGAAGTTTTTGTCATTATTTCTTCAAATAGGTTCTTGATCTCTTGCTCTCTCCCTTCTCCTTCTGATGCTCCTTTTATGCAGATAATGTTATATTTCATGTTGCCCCAAGGTTAAACTATCTTCATTTTTAATTTTTTTTTATTTGTGCTCCAATTGGGTGTTTTCTGCTTGCTGGTTTGTCTTTCAAATCACTGGTTCAATTCTCTGCTTCATCCAACCTACTATTTATTCCTTCTAATGTATTTTTCATTTAAAATATTTTATACAATTATTCTTTGCAAGTTGTAAAGTACTGTAAAACACAAAATAGTAACAGCAATAATAATTCATTTTAAACAAATATGCCAATGGTTTCCTTTAGGTCTTTTAAAAAAAATCCTATCTGCTAAAGAAAACCATATTTTTTGTTCTCTTTAATTTTATTTTTTATTTGATTCATTGGGGTAACATTGTTAATAAAATTATATAGTTTTTAAGTATACATTTATATAATATATCACCTGTATATTAAAATATAAGGTGATGGAAGGAAATTTAACTTTGGATGGTAAACTCTGTTATTACCAAATCCTGTCTTCCTGCTTAGACTCAATTTCCATATTCCCCCTCCACAGAACAGAAAAATAACCCCTGATTTTATCTACATTCTTAGAAATGATAGTAGCATAGTATCTTAATGAAACTTTAGATAATACATAAAGATATAAAGTGAAAAGCACCAGCAAGACTCCCAGCAAATACAAGTAAGGACTGCTATTATTTGATATATATCCTGTTGCACATTTCCCATATGCATATATACACATATAGGCATGTAAATATATAATATACATACATGAAAAACTATTACAAAATTATTATGGTATTTCCTAACCTGACTTTTTTAAAATAAAGCTATATCTTAAATAACTTTCATTTGTATTGCTCTGTAAAAGTAATTTATATCATCACCTTTAATGGCTACATAATATTAGCTTACATTGATAAATTTTAACTTATTTAATCGGCTCTCTATTGATTTATATTTAGAATATTTTCTTTCTTCTTTCTTTCTTTCTTTCTTTCTTTCTTTCTTTCTTTCTTTCTTTCTTTCTTTCTTTCTTCTTTCTTTCTTTCTTTCTTTTTCTTTCTTTCTTTCCTTCATTGTTGTTTAAGTACAGCTGTCTGCATTTCCCCCCACAACTCCCCCCCAGCCATCCTTCCTCCCTCCCCTGACCCAACCCTCCCTTAGTTTTGTCTATGTGTCCTGTGTAGTTGTTCCTGAAAATTCTTCACCCTTTTCCCCCAATTATCCCTTCCCACCTCCCCTCTGGTTACTGTCTATTCTTACTTTCAGTGCCTTTGGTTATATTTTGCTTGCTTGTTTGTTTTGTTGTTTAGTTACTGTTAAAGGTGAGATCATATGGTATTTGTCTTTTACCGCCTGGCTTATTTCACTCAGCACAATGCTTTCCAGTTCCATCCATGCTGTTGCAAAAGATAGGAGCTCCTTCTTTCTGCTGCATAAAATTCCATTGTGTAAACGTACTATAGTTTTTTGATCCATTCATTTACTGATAGGCACTTAGGTTGCTTCCAACACTTGGCTATTGTACATTGTTCTGCTATGAACATTAGTGTATGTAAGTTCTTTTGGATTGGTGTTTCAAAGAAAACCAGATTTTAAAATAAGTATAATAGTCGCCTTTCTTATGTAATGGAGACAGAAGCCCTAGACTTTGGCATTAGTAAATAACTGCCAATTACAGAGTAAAAGGAAAAACATCCCCACTAAGTCTCAACCAATTTTCACATTTTCACAAAATCTACTTATCTAAATTGCCTTCATGATTTTCATAAATGTTCTCTCAAGACTGTTGTTTGAAGTTCAGAGATGTATTAAATACTATGCTTAGAATACCAGAGGAAATGTTAATAAACAACAACAATAGAAAAGTCACATAAATATGCCAGATAAACCATTTAATAATGGTTATATACTATGCATCTCATTATAATTTATGAGAACTTTGCTAAGTCTTTTCTACTTATTAGCTCCCCCAAATAGGACTTTGGTTAACCTTTATCAGCCAACATTTCTTATTAATAAAATATTTATTAAGACTTGTTTCCTGATAAAACATCTCTGTTAAAATTTGAATTAAAAATTATAATAGAATTCAAGTTGAAATCCAAAGGTTTAAAAAATTAGGTTTTCTTGATCTTTGAAAAATGATATTGGCATATTGCAAATTTGAAAGAATTTCTGTGACTAATAGATTACATTAAAATAATAAAAGTATAATTTGTAAAGGATATAAGTGATATTTAAACACTTGAATATAATTTCTTTAAATTAAAAAACTAGTTACTTTATTTACACTGATTTATTGCTTTTCCTTACTCATTATAATTTTACTTTAAAAATAAACAATAATTGAAGATTCCTGTTGAAAATATTTGACAATCTCCTGAATAATGACTTTTAGAGTAAATTTTATATCTATAGCTTTATGTTAGTTTTATATTTACTTTGTGGATTAGAAAATGCAATTATCTTGCTTGAATAGCATTTATATCTAAGACATTTTTTTTCTTCTGAATATCAGGTTTTCTTTCTCTCTCTCTTTTTTTAAACTTTACTTATTTTTAGAGAGGGGGAAGGGAGGGAGAATGAAAGGGAGAGAAAGAAACATCTCTAAGCAATGCAATTCTACCTGAATAGTTACAGCTTTGTTCTATGGTTAAGGGTTTGAACATTTCATACTGCTTTTATAGATTTATACTTATAGTTGGTTTTATCTGCCTTCCTCCACCAATCACTTACTCACTTAGCCAATTTGTACTTTTCTATTAAATGCCATCTCTGGTGTTACCTACTTCAAAATCTTTCTATAATATTTATTTTGACTTAGATATATCACATGTATTGAAAAACATTGTGAATACTTCTGTGATAGCATTTTCAGCATTACAGTACAAACACATATTCTTGTTATCCTACTTTGTTGTAACTTCTAAGGACACAGACCAAATAAGTAATAATTTTTTCCACAGAAGGAAAAAAAGTAATTACATGCTTGGGGGCTCTGGAATTAAACTGGCTTTAATCTGTTCTGAGGAATAAGAGAGTTAATAATGTACATCTAATCCACATAAAATAAATCTGTACTTCCAGGACCTAGTTCAATACCTCTCAAACAAATGATTATTTTTGAAAAGATAAATAAATACATGATTAGTTGATTGAAGAAAGTGAGGACTAAAAACAAATAAAAGGGGAAATATTTCTAAATGTGGTTATAGCTTCATAAGAATAATATATTTATGAAAATAATTTATTTAATATTTGTATTAGCCCATCAATGTATGAGTGGGTCAAAAAACTGTGGTACATTTACATAATGGAATACAACACAGCAGAAAGAAAGAAGGAGCTCCTACCCTTTGAGACAGCATGGATGGATGTGGAGAATATTATGCTAAGTGAAATAAGCCAACAGGTGAAAGACAAATACTACATGATGTCAATTATACATGGAACCTAATCAAGAAAACAAACAAGCAAGCAAAATATAACCAAAAACATTGAAACAAAGAACAAAACTGACAGTAACCAGAGAGAGGGGGATAATGGGGGAAAATGGGGGAAAGTCCATCAAGGAACATGTATAAAGGACAGATGGACAAAGCCAAAGCGGGTAGGTTCGAGGGTGGGATGTGGGGATGGGTGAGGTTGGGGGCTGTGATGGGGTGAAAATAGAGACAACTGTACTTGAACAGCAATAAAGAAAAGTAACAAAAAAGTTTAAAAATGTGATTTAAAAGTTTTACAAAATTTAGAAGACATTGTGTTGGCTTCGAATTAAAAACACTAAGTGAAATGAAAGAAATGCAGGTTGGAACCAAGATTGCGATTGTGGACTTTTTCATTTCAAATTATAATAAATAATACACATGCAGTATATCTATACTAACTTCAAAAACACAATGTATGAGTGAATTTGAGTATAAACATTTTATAATCTAACAAAAGAGTAAAATAAGTACCCTTTTTTATAATCTATTGCCTGTTGGCATTTTCTAGAATCGTGCTTCATCTGCCCTGGATCAAAATAATTGTGATGTTGGAATTGCAACATATAAAGCACAACCAACTATTCAAAGAAAAAAATATATATATAGTGTCTACAAAATAAACAAGGAAAGCTTGTATTTTTCTTTTCACTTTTGAGTTCCTCATAAATCTGTATTTTAATACTAAGAAAACAGAATTAGGATATTCTGCTTTTCCTTTTGAAAAAAATTACTTTGTTAAAGTTCACTTCAGATTGGGGGTTTACTTTAGTATTATGCGGAACAATGCTATTTATATAGTCCCTTTTGTTTACATGACACATGCATTCTCTACCCACCAGGAAAAGAATAAAATGTGTCAGTTTTTCAAAGAGTACAGCCACATGACTGGTTTCCAGAGCAAAACAAACATAAAACCTTCTTTCCCCCCAAATAATATAACCATTTAAAGTAAAAACTTGAAAATAGAAGTTGTAGAAGCTGTTATTTCAGGACGTCACAGCAATTTCCACTACGTATTATCTTAAATTATATTTATTTATAAGGTTGATTCCAGATTGCCCTGAGCAATTCCAAATACAATGAACAGCAGTATCCAGAGCAGACAGTGGCATTCGTGACCTCAGGGCAACCTTTTCCATGCTACTGACTTTGCCAATCAGGACAGGGTGCTTTGTAAGAGTAATAACTGGCCATTCTGATTATGGTTTATTCAGTGTATCACTGTTTCTACGTTCTTGCAGATTTATATTTTGAAACTTCATGCTCTTTATGTACATTGCTTATACGTGAAAAATACAGTGTTTGATTTTAATCAGACCTGGGTCTTCCAGTTATCAGCCCCCAAACCTAGGACTTCTGTTAAACCTAACCAGCCAACATTTCCTTATTAATAAAATAATGATTATAAATTAGCTGTCTCATAAAAATATCTCCATGAAAATTTATAATCGAATATGAATTCAAACACAAAGGTTTAAAAAAATTAGGTTCCTTGATCTTTGAAAAATTAAGACATGGACTTAAAATGATACTGGTGTATTGTCAGTTTCAAAGAAGGTCTGTGGCTATTAGATTACATTAAAACAATGAAAGTATAATTTCCAAAGGAATATGTCATATTTAAACATTTAAATATATTTCTTTAACTTAAAAAAAACTCACATTGTTTACACTGCTTTATTGTTTTGCCTTGCTCATTAATAATTCTAAAGCACAAATAAACAGTAATTAAATATTCCTATTAAAATATTCAACAATCTCTTGAATAATGACTTATTAGGCTAAATTTTATGTCTATAGCTTTGCGTTATTTTTATATTTATTTTACTTATGGAAAATACAATTATCTTATTTGAATAGCTTTTCATATCTGACCTTTTTATCTTTTGAACATCAGCATTTCTTCAAATAAAATATTGTTTTTACTAAATAAAATAATTTTCCCCTAATCATTTTGTGTATGTGACTCTAAAGGGCAAAAATAATTTTGATGGCTATTCATGGCATATCTACATTCAAGTATCTTCTCCTCATTTTTAACACTTAACCATCTTAGACCACAGAATAATTATAAAGGGGTGAAAGTTGTTGACTGTAATGTATTAGATTCTTTATATAAGAAAGAACAAGATCTATTTAGATTTCAGTCAGGGAAATTCAAGTACAGTTGTCCAATCTTTAACTGCAAATATCAGCCCTGGACTTAGCATGGCAGAAAATGGATAAGAAAGTAGAGTACATAGACAAAGGCCTGAGTTTAGGATCAGCTATTAATCTGAGGGTCTGCTCAATTGTGGGCCCACAAGAGGTGTCCAGGCTGTGATTCCTGTGAGCTGTGAGTGTGTTATGTTACATGTCAAAAAGGATTTTGCAGGTAAAGTTGTAGTCCTTAGATTAGAACAAGCATCCCTAATAAGTTTAATTTAAAACAAAATAAATATTTTTGTAAGTTCAATTTATATTATAACTAAAAAAATGTAAAAGAAGTTTATGTGTCAGTTCCAAAACTTATAGAGTCTTTTGTCCCTCACCTAACTGACTTACTGGAGGTACACTAGAAGGTCTGAGATGATGTAACTCTTGATTACATGTAAGTGCTCTATGTACTGAACTAGGTCTACCAAATTTGTCCCCACTCAGATGATGTCACTAAGTATCTTGAATGACTGTGATAACTAAAAAGACCCATCCCCATTTTTCCAAAACATTTCCTGGGAATCACAAAAACTATAGTAATAAGTAAAGAAAGAGATATGCAGATTTTTAAAAAGCAACCTTAGCCCTCAAGGATCTTACAGTTTAAATATTGAAATAAGATCAATATACAAATATCCATAATAAATAATATGAAATAAATACTTTAAAATTATTTGAGAAATAGTCCCAAATTAAATTTGTTTTCTTTCATATAATAGCTAGACCTCAGTACAATGTATAGGTAGAAGTGTTAAAATGGGTAATTTAAGATATACTTTTGCTTTAAACTATGTCTTAAATAAACAATATTGTCAATCTGAAAAAAAATACACTGTTTTAGTGTTAGGAATAACTATATTGAAATGTTCTAAAGTGATCCATAGTTCCTTTTGGCTAGAATCCCATCTTCCATTAATTTGCCAAAATTACCTACACGAAGGGAAATAGGAGAGGCACTTCCTACATGTTCTCTAAGCCTTTTAGAAAATATGGCAGTGTTCCTTGGGCCACATACATGCAAATCTGTAAGAAGGGTGCTATTGTAGACATAAGGGAATA
This sequence comes from Carollia perspicillata, assembly GCA_004027735.1. Classification (NCBI taxonomy): domain Eukaryota; kingdom Metazoa; phylum Chordata; class Mammalia; order Chiroptera; family Phyllostomidae; genus Carollia; species Carollia perspicillata. Next base: position 17,603 of record PVKM010009955.1, on the reverse strand, counting down.
AGCACTGTTCTAAAAGGAATGCCCTGCAGATGTTACCATAGCAAAACGTCCTGGGAGAGTCTGCAGTGTCACTCAGCATGCAGAGGTAAACAAACAAAAGCAAGATTATCGCCAAGAAAATCAATGTATGTATTGGGTATATTAAACACTATAAGAGCCTAGAACGTTTCCTAAATTATATTTAAAAAAGTGATCAGCTAAAGAAGGAAGCTAAAGAGAAAGGTACCTGGGTCTCTCTTCATCACACTCAAACATTCTCAGAAAGCGAACTAGATGTCTGCTGGAACTCAGATGTCTCATTGACCCAAACAGTCTTGGCGTGGAAAGTCATTTCGGTTTTTCTGATAATGGCTTTCTTTAAATCACCCATTTAATTTTCAAAAACGTTATAAAAATCTTTGTAGGTATTTCATCCCCTAGATATTCTTTCATTTTCTCCAAGGAGTATTATGTAAAGAGGAGGACTCACTTGCCCACTGGTAGGTGTTGATTTTCAGTTTTTGTTGCCCCATAGGCCATGACACTTTGTTGGACATGAGAAGTTGTTTACCAATTTTTGCTGTTCAAATTTCTCCTATTCCTTCCTTATCTGACCTCCATTTTCAATTTCTCTAGCTACTTCTGGAGATTATCAATGTGGGTTTTTACACATCAATTATCTCATACAAACAGAATCTTTTGTTTTGATGCCTTGTTATCAGCAAAAATTTTTATTTTTTTCTCCATTTTTCTTGCTATGACATTTAATTGCTTGTCAAGGCTTGCATGCTTCAGAAATTTCACCTGGCTGGCCAAATACTAAAATTCTAGTAATTGTTCCTGATGAATTTTGTTCACCTGTCCAGGAGAACCCTCTAATCTAATTACATCATTCTATACTTAGCAGCAAACTGAAGATCTTGCTGAAGTCCAGAGGTCATACAATATGTGTGTCCTCTTTCATCTGACACCCTCCATTTAATTCTCCACCACTTCTTAGCAGGTTATTCCTAAAATAGCCATTTCAGCTCCTGCATTAAATAAATTTGACTCCTCCACCCTGTTCAGGAGCCATACCTGGGCAGTACCCAGCCTCACTACCTCAGCTTGTCTGATGGGTTTCCTGGCTTCCCCTGAATCACACAGATTAATACAGGTAGTTCTTCCCAGTCTGCCTCTCACAAAAGAGCTAAGCCCAGAGTCCTGCTTTTGTCTGTTTTGTGGTTCAAAGAGAACACAAATAATGTGTTTGGTTCAAAGAATGCCCCCACCCTTAAAAAAAGCATTGTTTTGTTTTTTTCTCACGCCCTATTTGGGAAGAGAGATCATCATCCTAAACTGGAACACTGGAAAGGGGATTCGAACTCAGAGTCCTGAAATTTGGAGTTGGCTCATTAGCTTAGGTAAGGCATGCTGTAAAATAGAAGTTTCATGCACCATGCAGTGGAGGAGTTCTAATATTCTAATTTTTTTTGTTTTTGACTCATGTGATTAGATATTTTTCAACATAGAGTCTTAAAAAGTCTATATAATAATTTGTGTTTTAAAAATTTCTTGTATAATTTGGGTTAAAATCATGTGTTTCTGAAGACACTGATATATTGTAGAGTACAACAAACTTCAGTTTCTGTGTTAAATTAAAAATTGGTAATTTTTATGGCTTGTGATAATGAACTGGATTCCAAAGTAAAAAGCTCTGAAGACACGACATATCCAAAGCTAAGATAATGCTGATTGACAGTTTGATTAGTCTCTTTCATGCAGGGAAAGAGGAGAAGGTGCATCCATTATTTTGGTCAGAAGTAATTAAACCTCACTTAATGGTCCTGTTCAAAGTCTGTGAAAAGTTATTAGAGGTATTAGAAGAACAAAAGAAAAAAAGGTACTAGGTAAAGGCTAAAGCCATCTCCAATGTTGTGGTTATTTTGGATGGAAAAACAGTGTAAGCTCAAGTTCTGAAGACTGTTCATATATGTATTGAACTTACTGTTGTCATGAAATACACTTCTGTGACCTAAATCTGGGAAAGATTTTTATAGCACACACTTTGATGCTGGGATAGTTTAAGTCTGATTCGCAGTGAAACACCTAAGTATATTTTATTGAATATGCTATTACAGTTCCTCCAACCCTGCACTCCTAATCCCCTTTATACCCGCTCTGCCCTGCACCCCCAACCCTCCCACATTATCCCCCCTTAGTTCATGTTCATGGGTTATAGGTATAAGTTATTTGAATTCTCTGTTTCCTATAGTATTTTGACCTCTCCCCATCTATTTCATGCCTATTAATTATGCTTCTTCTTCACCGTACCTTTTCCCCCCATTCCTACCCCTCTCTTCCCCACTGAAAATCCTACATGTGATGTCCTACGTGTGATTTCTCTGATGCTGTTTCTGTTCTGTTTGCTTAGTTTTTGTTTTCATTGTTTTTCTTTTTTTAGGTTCATTTTTTGATAGTTGTGAGTTTGTTGTCATTTTATTATTCATAGTTTTTGATCTTCTTCAATTTCTTAGATAAGTCCCTTTAACATTTTATATAATAAGAGCTTGGTGATGATGAACTACTTTAATTTGACCTTACCTGGGAAGCACTTTATCTGCCCTTCCATTCTAAATGAAAGTTTTGCTGGATAGAGTAATCTTGGATGTAGGTCCTTGTCAATCATGATTTGGAATACTTTCCAGCCCCTTCTTGCTTGTAAGGTTTCTCTTGAGAAATCAGCTGACAGGCTGATGGGAACTCCTTTGTTGGTAACTGTCTCCTTTCCTCTTGATGCTTTTAAGATTCTCTCCATATCTTTAATCTTGGGTAATACAATTATAAAGTGACTTGGTGTGTCTCTCTTTGGGTCCAACTTCTTTGGGATTCTCTGGGCTTCGTGGGCTTCCTGGAAGTCTATTTCCTTCACCAAATTCAGGAAGTTCGCCTTCATTATTTTTTAAAATAAGTGTTCAATTTCTTGCTCTTCCTCTTCTCCTTCTGGCACCCCTATGATGAGGATGTTGGAAAGATTAACATTGTCCCAGAGGTTCTTAAGCCTCTTCTCATATTTTTGAATTCTTGTTTCTTCATTCTTTTCTGGTTGAATGTTTCTTTATTCCTTCTGTTCTAGATCATTGATTGGCGTCCAAGTTTCCTTCCCTTCACTGTTGGTTCCTTGTATATTTTTCTTTATTTAACTTTGCTTAGCTTTTACTTCTTCCTCTATTTTGCAACCATACTCAACAATTTCGGTGAGCATCCTGATTAACAGTGTTTTGAACTCTGCATCTGATAGGTTGTCTATCTCCTTGTCACTTAGTTCTTGTTCTGGAGTTCTTATCTGTTCTTTCATTTGGGCCATATTTCTTTGTCTTGGCACACCTGTTATATTGTAAAGGGCCTACAGAGCCTTAGGTAGTCACCAGGGTGGGGCAACCCATAATGCTATGTTGTGGTGTGTATGTAAGGGAGGGGTCAGAGAGGGAACAATTTGGCTTGCTCATCTCTCACAGTGCTTTTAGTCACTTCCCATACTACCCTCAAGAAGACTGAGCCCTTCTGGTGCTAATTCCCAGGTGGGTGAGTTTATGTACATTCTGGGATCCTTTGGGTCTCTCCAACAAACTCTCATGACCATCTGTAAAATTTTGATGTACGTAACTTAATAGGGTATTTCAAATATCAAGTTTATAAATACATTGATATAAATTATCAAGGGTAGCTGTGCTTACAATCTAGTGATTAGGTAACTGAATACAATAGTTTTGAGACCACCCATAAGCATTACCTGGAAAAGAAGTGACTTGAAAACTTGGCTATTTTCTGGTATCATTGCCTGAGTAAGGTTTCTTACAATCTCTCTCATTGATCGATGTTAATAAGGTGATATTTTTTGTGCAGCAATTTATTATATCTTGGCTCATAGAAGGAATGAGGCAGCAGAAATTCTGGGACTTCTTTCTGTGAACCTTATTATACCTCAGCAGCCTGATGGTCATCTAGAGTATCTGGGAGTCTTCATCAAATGGCTACAGAGCCAAAAGGAATGACAAAGGGCAGCTGTGCCATCAGAATTGCCATCATGTGTGATTTTAGAAATAGTACAGCTCTTATTACCTCCCTTCTAATGACTTTCTTATATATTGGTGGTGGTCACAAATGACTTTAAAAATAAGCCATTCCTAATATAATTATGAAAAAAAGCTAAAACTACACATTCTCTGATAAATACACTGGAATGAGTAAGTTTTAATAAAAGTAAGAATGTCACCCTGGCTGGTGTGGCTCAGTGGTTGAGTCCCATCCTGCAAATGAAGTAGTTGTGTGTTCAATTCCCAGTCTAGGGCACATACCTGGATTCCGGGCCAGGTCCCTAGTATGGTGCATGCAAGAGGCAACCACACATTGATATTTGTCTCCCTCTCTTTCTCTCTCCTTTTCCCTCTCTAAAAATAAATAAATAAAATCTTTTTTAAAAAAGTAAGAATCTCTCTCATATCCCTATCTGTTTTTAATGCTAGACACTTGATATTGCATAGAACCTGGCATAGCATGGACTAGATACTAATAAGGGAGATGAAGGGGAAGGAAGGATCAGAGAGGAACAGTTTCTTCGATTTGCATCAATGGCTGCTCTTAGCTGATTGCTGTGAGAACTAGTATCTAGAGTAGATGAGTACTTCCAAATCTGGTAGTGAATGTTAAGTAAATTAATCTTAATCTTTCTGAGCCTTAGGTGACCCATTTGTAAAACAGGAGAAATAATAACTTCTACTTCTTAAGGTTGTTTTTATGACTGAAAAAGAAAGTATATTTAATGTGCCTATACTATTACCTAATAAGCATTAAATAAATAAATGTTATTTTTTCGTTGTTATTGTTATATAGTAGTGTCAAAATGAGAGCCAGTTTTGATACTAAGATAGAGATACACAAGTATTTCTACATAGAAGCTAATATATTATGATGAATTAGAAAATCCTCAAAGTAAGTTTTATATCATGAATCCTACTTCTTTTAAGTCATCAGTGACAAGGGTTATATCCATCATTTGCTAAATTTATTTTATTTCCTATTTCCAATGCTTTGTGAAAGAAGGCATTGTTATATGGAGTTGTTCTTTTAATTTTTGCTCATGATATTTCTGAAACAATAATTTCATATTATTCATATTAAAAATTTTTAAATACTATGGTAAATTATGAGTCTATCCCTTCTCTTTGATTCTATAGATCCAAGTTCACAGGTCTTTAGTTAAATTCATGCATGTATTACAACTCATTGAACATATCTGTTACTTAAAAAATTACAGATTTCTTGGGGAAAAGATTATTATTGTTACAATTTTGGTTTATTGTGATTTCTCTGAGGTATACTGTGCTATCTTGGAGAGGGTGGCTATGTCCCATTAGATGAAGAACTGTTTTCATACATGTCCTAAACACCTCTTATAAGGACCAAAAAAGTCCAGGATTCTGAACCAATTCAGTAAGTCACAGAATATCTATAAAAATGACTTATAATTATAATATTACCCAGCATGGTAGATTACTAGACATATCTTTTTCTAAAATTATACTTAAAAAATCTCTTTAGGTACATCTATATTGATTAAGTAAACTTCCATAAATCACCACAGTATGGATCTCTCAGAAACACTGTACAGCTGATTAAAACAAGCATCTGCCTATAACCAGTTCAAGACTAAACCTCCCAAATTTATCTTTCTTATCTCACAAAAATATTTACTCTACTGAATGTGAGACCAACTTTGTACCAAGTCTTCATATCTTAGAATAAAGATACTTTCCTTAAGTTCTCTTTGTATTTTTAATCTTCTAGAAATGGGCTTAATAATACAAATGAAATGCATGTCATATCTGTTAGTATTTAATTGAACTGAATTTTATTGGTCAACCAACAGAAAATATTTTCTTTTCCATAATACTTTTTATTATTCAAATATAGTTGACATACAATACTATATTAGTTTCAGGTGTACACCCCAGTGACCAGACACCACATAACCCACCAAATGGTCACCCCAATAAATCCCATACTTATGTTACACCATACGTAGCAACCAGAATATTGTTGACTGTATTTCCTATGCTATACTTCACACCCCCATGACCATTCCATAACAATGAATTTGTACTTCTTGCTCTCTTCACCTTTTTCACTAATCAACCCACCCCCACCCGCTACAACCTGGCACCTGTCAAAATTTCCTCTGTATCTAGTAATCTGTTTTCTGTTCTGTTTGTTACTTCATTTTGTTTTTTAGATTCAATCATTGATAAATATGTATGAGGTCTGTCTGGAAAAAGTCCAGACATTGTTCTGTACTGAGAACAGTTTGTGCAACATCAGTGTAACCTGGCAGCCAAGGAAAGTGGACCAGAATGCTCATGTGTGAACAATGATGACTTCACAGTACTAGTCAGTGGGGGCGGTAGAGGCTGTTGAGTGAGCATGTGTACTCTGTGCCTGGCCGTCTAATTCAAACTGACTCAGCCAGATGAGCAACAAGTCTGTAACCAGTTTTTCATTAAGCTTGAACATTCCTCTGTGGAAACTATTCAGATGATCAGAAGGCCCCAGCTACAGGCAACTGGTGATTGGCAGCTTTATATCCACAATGCCCCCACTATGCATTATGTCTCATGAGAGGTTTTTTTGCAAAACATCAAATCATCTAGGTGACTCAGCCCCCTTATGGCCCAGATTTGGCTCCCTATGACTTCTGGCTTTTCCCAAAACTGAAATCACCTTTGAAAGGGAAGAGATTTCTGACCATTGATGAGATCCAGGAAAAGATATTGGGGCAGCTGATGGCAATTGGGAGAACTGTGTGAGGTCCCAAGGTGCCTACATTTGAAGGAGACTGAGGAGTTATTGTCCTATGTACAATGTTTCTTGTATCTTGTATCTTCTGCAATAAATATTTCTATTTTCCTTATTACATGGCTGGATACCTTCTGGACAGACCTCATATTTATTGTCATTTTATTGTTCATATTCAATCATTTTCTTCTTCTTCTTCTTAAAGAATACCCTTTAACATTTTACATAATACTGGTTTGGTGTTGATTAACTCCTTTAGTTATTTCTCATCTTGGAAGTTCTTTATTTGTCCTTGATTCTAAATAATAGCTTTGATGCATAGAGTAATTTTGGTTGTAGGTCCCTGGTTTTCATTACTTTGAATATTTCTGGCCATTCCCTTCTGGTCTTCAAAGTTTCTGATGAAAAATCAGCTGACAATCTCATGAGAACTCCCTTGTAGGTAACTAAATTGTTCTTCTCTTGCTGCTTTTAAGGTTCTTTCTTTGTCTTTAACCTTTGACATTTTAATTATGGTATATCTTGGTGTGGGCCTCTTTGGGTTCATTTTGTTTGGAACTCTCTGTGTTCCCTGGACTTGTATGTCTATTTCCTTTACCTTTAATTTATTTTTTATAAAGGATATACTTTTCTTTTTATTTATTTTTTCTTAAAGATTTTATTTATTTATTTATATTTAGAGAGAAGGGAAGGGATGGAAAAAGAGAGGGAGAGAAAGGTCAATGTGTGGTTGCCTCTTGCACACTCCCTGCCAGGGATCTGGCCCTCAACACAGGCATGTGCCTCAACTGGGAATTGAACCAGTGACACTTTGGCTTACAGTCCCATGTTCAGCCCACTGAGCTACACCAGCCAGGGCTTTACATTTTCAATATCTTGATCTGTCTTTTCTCCTTCTGTCATCCCCATGGTGCAAATGTTGTTAGGCCTGAAGCTCTCCCAGAGCTTCTCATGCCAATATAACATACTTTTGTTTGTATATATCATGTGCTACTGGCAATATCTCTGTATATAAATAATATAGGTAATATCAACATTAAATAAATATTATAACATTTTGTCATATGTATATATGGGAAATGTCTTCATCATGCAATACCACCAATCTTAAGGCACCTTTTTTTAGCTTTTTTCATTAATTTATTGGGGTGACATTGATAAATAAAATTATATAGGCTTCAAGTGTATAATTCTATAATACATTATCTGTATATTGCATCATGTGTTTACTACCCAAAGTCAAACCCCCTTCTGTCACCATATAATTGACCCTTTTTACCATTTACTACTTTTCCATTCCCTTAACCTTCAGTACCTACCATACTGTTGTCTGTGTTTATGAGTTTTTTTTTTCTTGGTGTTCATTTGTTACTTTTAGTTTTACATGCTACTTATGAATGATATGATATGGCTCTTGATGTTTTGTGATTATTTCACTGAGCCTAATATTCTCAAGATCCATCCATCTTGTGACAAATAGCAGTATTTCATTTTTTTATGCCTGAGTATTATTGTATAGCATGTATATACCACATCTTCTTTATCTAATCTTCTGTCAAAGCACACTTTGGTTGTTTCTATGTCTTGGTCATCCTGAATAATACTTTGAGAAACAAAGGGGTGCATATATCTTTCCAAATAAATGTTTTCAAATTTTTCAGTTAGATACCCAAAATAAGTTTTGCTGAGTTATATCCTAACTCTATACATAATTTTTGAGGAAACTCCATGCTGTTTTTCATAGTAGCTGTATCAATTTCCATTTCTATCAGCAGTGAATGAGGGTTCCTTTTTTTTCCACAATGTCTCCACCCTGGATATTACTTGTCTTTTTGATAATTCTAACAGGTGTGAGATAGTATCTCATTTTAATTTTGACTTGCTTTTCCTAATAGCAGTGACTATTTCAGAAGGGTTTATTTTAACTGTTATAATTAAATAGTTACCTCTTACATGTAAAATTTATTTTATTTGTTGTAGACCATTATATTAATTATAGTAAAGTAGAAAAATAATTTTTGAGTTAACATTAAGTAAAATAGAGAAGGAAGCAATTACATGGTGTATATTAAATGCTTAAGGTTTTTCTATTTTAAAAAGAAAGGGCTTAACTTGTAATCTCTATAGGTATTCAAGCTCACATTGTATATTACTATTTTTAGTGGTGTTCAGTTGCTGAATATCAAATCACTGCATGCTTAGTGGCTTAAAACAATCCACATGTATTATCTTGTCTCAAGCATGGCTTAGCTAAGTTCTCTGATCAGTTCCTTAAAAGGCTGCAATCATCATCTGAGGTACAGGTCCTTTTCCAAGCCTCCTGGTGTCATTTAAAAATATATCCTGACTTATGTAGAAAGTATTGCAATAGGTTGCTTCAATTTCAGGATTTACAAAAATAAAAATCAAACAGGATTTTTTTTAATATATGAAGAAGGAGATAGATGTAGGGCTACCAGGAAATTTGTGCAGGAGCAAGACAGGTGGTGGAATAAGCAGGTTGTAATTTAGGATGCTTCAATAAGACACATTTCATTAGGGATGAGGGCTCTGACCATGTTGTGGATGTGACCAAAAAATTCACATGGACTGCAGAATTCTGGTGGAGAAAAAGGACAGCATGGCCACTCTCTGAGTGAGAGAGCACCTCAACCCTTGCCCAGACAGGCTTTTATAGTTTTCTGGGAGCATTACATCAAAGAAGGTTCTCATTTGTTATGCTCAGGTTTGCTTTAAGTGGTTACTTTTTACGGATAACAGAGAAAAGAATGTTTCAAACACAAGGGGAAAAGTGGTTGAACTGGTTACACTCCATCCTTGGAATGGTTTAGCACAGACTTTAGGAAGTTACTTCAATGATATGCGTTAAACATTCACTGTCTTAACTCAGGGTGAGGGAGTTTGTATCAAAAGCAAGCCTCAAAGCAGCCAAGATATAATGTAGGCCTGGTTCCCCAAGGGAAAGCTGATCTGTGAGCCTGGCTCCCATGTGCTGCCTCGTGCCTGTCAGTTTTCTGAACCAGGGCTGAGCTACATTCCCCATTGCCACATGGACCAGTTCTCTATATAGTAGTGAGTTCATTTTTGGAACGAGGTTTTATTTTTAAGATTTTATTTATTTATCTTTAGAGGGGAAGGGTTAGGGAGAGAAATTCAATGTATGTTTGCCTCTTGTGTGTCCCCTGCTGGGAACTGGTCTACAACCCAGGCATGTGCCCCGACTGGGAATTGAACGGCGATCTTTTGGTTCACAGGCCCATGCTCAATCCACTGAGCTACACCAGCCAGGGCTGGAATGAGTTTTTAAGAGAGGATGCTCTATACCTTAATGCCTGCTTAATCTTTTGGCTGAGTCAAAGTTCAAAGGCCTGGGGATAGCAGAGAAACCCCACTAATGTTTGTAAATCAAGTCAATGAGTAACTTATGAGCAATTATGAACACTTTGTCAGCTCCCACCCTCTATTGTGTAAGACAACCAAAATATGTTCTTTAACAGACTTAGGAATGGAATAAGAATCATTTTAAGTTCAGATTTGCAAAATGGTTTTCAGGCTCGACTTGTCTTTAGGTTCTTGTTGGCCTTTAAGGACTAAATGCAATTATTGGAAGTTGAATAAAGGAATGAAACCAAAATTTACAATTTGATGAGAGCTAGTTGAAAATATTTTAGGACTCTGGACCTGAAAAGTCCTTGAAGACAACAGTGGAAATCTAATGAATTTTCTTGTTTCCAGTCAGAGTATTTTTTGACGACATAGATATCAGGTAAGTCTCAGGGAACATATGTGCCATAGTCACTTCTGACCACTGCACATGTCTCCATGGGTAGCTACAATCATGTCCAATGCCCTACCATTTTAGGGAACTACTTCAGGTAGTTTCTATAGTTCTCTGGTAATATATATTGGTGGTTTCAGTAATATTGTTCATAGTCCTGGTTATTTCTCAGAGCTGTAGTCTCAAAAGCTGCCCATACATGAACAGCTGTGGTAGTCAAGTCCTGTAAGTTTAGTCTCAATCTCTTAGACTCTTGTACTCAAGCTTCTTGAGAACCTAGTGAAAAAAACAGGCCATGTACTCATGGAATATGAATTTTACACCTGTGCTTGTAGGCATAACATGTTTGTTTACTTTTGGATTGTCTAGTGCCTGAAAAAGTTAAATGAGATCAGTAAAGTAGTTGTTAAAAAGTTAAGAAGTCAGATGCAAGGGCAATCTTGCTGTAACATCTGTCACCTCATTGATTGCCAGGGTTGATTCGGCTGATCTGGCTGGCTAGGCGGGTGTCCCCTTCCTCCCTCACCAACCCGTGTAGGTCCCTCCTGAAGCTCTGTGCTTGGTCAAAGAGGACGACCTTCCCAGCTAGAGGAGAGGACTAGTCTCCCATTAAGGGTATACTAGTCTCCCATTAAGGGTAGCTGTACTCCCCTGCTAGAACCTTGAAACAAGATCTCAAGGTCCATTTGTAGGAGAACATAGGGTAGTCAAGCTTCCAAGACTCCAAATAGATCCTAATGAGGCACTAAATGTGGCAATCTGCCTTTCCTTTCTTTTATTTCTTTTTTTTTTTTTTTAAGAAGTTAAGAAGTCATTCTTTATAAAGATTGGATAGGGTTGATTAGGTTAGTTGGACCTATTGGCATAGTGTCCACAAATAATGTCTCAATAGAAGCTATACAGCATTCATGAGAATATTTGTCTATAGATTTGTATTTTGGACTTTATGTGATCTCTTTTATTTGAAAATTGTACAATCCAGTGGAAATAAAAGAATTCCTGGGTTTTTGTTTGCAGGACAGACAGTTTCAAATGTATTGGCAAAATTATGCTCAGGATCATTTGGTTGTATCAGATAAATATAACAAGGCTAGGAGTGTATACACTAGCTTCCTATAAATAACAGGGCACTGGCTGATGTGGCTCAGTGGACTGCACAGTGACCTGTGAACCAAAGAGTCACTGGTTCAATTCCCACTCAGGGTACATGCCTGGGTTGCAGGCTGGGTCCCCAGTTGGGGACATGTGAGAGCTAACCACACATTGATGTTTCTCTCCTTCTCTTTCTCCCTCCCTTCCCCTGTTTCTAAAAATAAATAAATAAAATCTTAATGAAACAGTATAGGTATTAGCAGTAAAGTAGTTGTAATTACAAATACTTAGTTCCATGAAAGGACCCTTGATTATGTTAAGGTAGATAGATTTCTCCTTTGAAGTATTGACAAATATTTCTTTTGAAATTTACAGACAAATGCTAAATACCCCTAGTGTTAAAACAAAGAATGCCCTTAAATTTGTTTATAAATTTTTGGGAAACTGAAGCTTCCGGAGGAAAGGGGTTTATAACCAGCAATAAAAACTAGAAGTGTAAGATTATGCAATTACATTTAGGATAGAGAAGAAGAATATATGAAAGGACCATAAAAATAGTGAGGACAGAAGTAGACAAAGGAATTCTAGGGTATCTTGTTCCAATTTCTTGGGTGGAAAAGTATAACTTCCTGCTGTTAATCTCCTTGGTCCAAGGTTCTGCAAAAGGTTTCTACCTCATGAATCTATGTGCTTCTTGGGCCTCTCTCCCCATGAGAGCCTTTGTTTTAGGTCTCCAGTTGGGGTAAACTTTCATTCACAGTAGCTTCTGTATCTTTTAGTTGAGAGATGTGAATCTAAGGTTGGATCCTTTAGAATTTAGCACTAGTGCTAGTGGTAAGGAGGAAAGTGTAAGGGTTGACAATTAGTTTCCTTGTGATGTTGCCTTTAGAAAACTAAGTATCTAATTTCTTGACTGTAGAGTGATTTGGACAGAAGGACCTTGATCATAATGGTGGAATAGTCAATAGTCTTTTGAAGTATTTTAGAATGTGTGGTTTAATAGGTTAGAGTCTTGGAGCATTGAGGAAAAATAGGAATTATCAAGGTCCAGTTACTAATTTCCATTCGGACAGTGGGTATGGCCAAGCAGAAGAGGACTAGAGGGCAATCAGAGATAAGGGCAGAGAGAAATTGAGTTCTTATGTCCATTTAGCACACTTCAATATTAACAGTTCGTTAATTTTCTTTATCACTCCTGATGACTGCTGATGGCAAGGGCAACATAATTTGTGGGATATAAATTGGCGACTTTTATTTTTGTCTGATTAACTTGGAGACAGAGAGCCTAACCAAAATTTAGGCGGGCTATTCAAAGTGGTTTTCTGGCATTACTAGAAAACAGAGAGCTGAACAAAAGTATCATGGTAAAAACTGAGGTATGTAAAGGGTGAGAGGATTTATAATGGAAGTGGTAAGAGGAGGCTAGGAATAATTCATGAGCTTTTTAAAGGTTCCTGGAAAATAGTTTCTGTGAACTAAGGCAACTATTTAGAAATCTTGGACCAAACCTCAATGAGTAGCTATGAAACATAGCACAAAATAAAGTCCTGTGACTGATATACTTTCAGTAGAGATTGAAAACTGTAGACACTAGGAAAACAAATTAAAACATTTGAGGCACCAGGTATTAACACATTTTGAATTCCAGATAGTGGCATCTGAGCTTTACAATATATGATCACTAGAATGATTTTGACTCTATACTAATCCTTTGTAAGAGTACAATGATCTATTTAAAAATCGTTCTTTGTAAAATTTGTGCAGTAAACTAGTCACTGACTAGGTAAGTCCTCCATGATATAATCTAAGTTTCTCCATTTTTTCCCACATATATCTGGAAATGGGTTGCTCTTAGAAAAATTTACAAAGTGGCAAAAATTATCTTTGGACAATTCACTATCTGATAATCCTTCTTGCCTTTTCAGCAAAACTTTGTAAAAAGTAACTGACTTTTTAAAAAGTTAAGGTAATTGGTTACCTGTATTTGCAATACATATATAAGAATGGTAACATTTTTTAAAATTTTATTTTCATTGTTATTCAAGTACAGTTTTCTGTCTTTTACTCCCATCCCAGAATGGTGACATTTTATTGTATTATGTTAAAATGCGGAGTATAATGAACAAGTACAATTTACTTTTTCACATATTTAAATTGGGAATATCTCCTGCATATGTTGTATCAGATAATTCTATGCACTGGTATTTCAATAGTGAAATAAAAATAATTCTTAGCTTGATATTTTAAATCAATATGGAAAATTAACAGGTGTTTCCAGTATTTTAGAGGCTCTTCTTGGTGTGAAAGAAAGTTAAGGTTTCTTTGATATTGTCAATGAAAATTTTTCAGATGACAGAACTCATTGAATTTGTAGGCAACTATTTAAATCCTTTATTTTTATGTTCATTTAAATGTTAAGATTTGAATGCACCACTAGAAATCAGAGGTATTTTGCTGATAACTGGTATGATCTGATAGACTTTACTTTCTAAAAAATAAGGGCAGTTTGTGAAGGAGAAAAAAATCTTATTCCAATTTGCTTTATATAGTAATTTTCCCTAGACTAGCATGTTAAGTTCTGAAGATGAGAAAAACTTCTCAGCATGCATAAACACTAAAGATATTGTGCAAGTTCATTTGGAATATTATTTGATCTTGCATACTTTTAAAATGAAATATATATATTCTTATTTTTTTCTTAACTCTCTATTGGAAAAACAAAATACATAATCTTTAGGATTCATCACAAACAAGAGGAACACATCATTGTTGCTGTCCAAGCTGATTTAACTCTGCTTTGTTCAAAACCAACGTAGTACTCTTTAGGAAAGACAGTTCTTTTTCTTGACATCCTGAGAGTTACAGGTCATCATTCAGTCTACTTGTGGCCGATGCAACATAATGGGAAGTCTAACAGGAAAGTTCAGGAATATCCTCCACCAGGCTCGAGCAGACAGATGCTGCAGAATTCCTCAGCTGACACCACTCCTTTTCCTTTATTTATGCCTTGTGACTGACAAGTTGTCTGGAGTTACAATAGTTATCTTGTGATCATGAGTCAAAAATCTTAATGATTAAAAAACCAACAACTATGTCGGTCAAGATGGAATCTGAAAAGAGCCTCATTTCTTGGTAATATTATTAAGTGATAAACTAATCCTGACAGAACCAACCTTCAGGTCTTTTAATAAGTAAATAATCCATATCAGTTATGCCTTCGTTCATTAGGCTTCTATTGCTTACAGCTGAATGTGTCTTACTATTATAAAACTACAAGGAAAGATGGAAAGAATCATAACAATAGCTTGACAAATAGATGAAGGACTTGAACCCATGGAAGTGTTAATACTGAATAGCAGTTAGATGTTGGGAGTCTGGGGTCACAATGAGTCACACTAAGACATGTATCAGATACAGGAAATCAAATCCTGACTCAAACTTAATTTTGGAAGAAACTGTCCAAACATTGAAAGGTTATTGGTGTTTTTACAGTAGCTGAGAAATAATAAAAACAAATTGTGTTTGTGAACATATGTAACCCTGGTATCTTATAACTGAAACTAACTTGAATCATGGAAAAATTTTGCTAATTCATGGTAAACTTAGGCACTTCTACTCATTTTCCCTAGTGTTCCTGGTAAATATGTCGTCATTCATGTCTTTACAAGTCATTTTCTTTTTTTTATTGGTGATTTTTTAAATTTATTTATATATTTTTTAGTTTAATTGTTATTCAATCTCAATTTTCTGCTTTTTACTCCCATCTCAGTGGTGGGTTGCCATACATACATGCTAATTCGTGACTGTGTTTTCTTGCTAGACTCCACTCAGTTTTAATTCATCTTAAAATGCACAGCAGGTTGCCCTGACTGGTGTGGCTGTTTGTTGGGCACTCTCCTGCAATTTGGAAGTTTGCTGTTGTGATTCCTGGTCAGGGCATAGGCCTGAATTGTGAGTTTCAAGAGAGTCAACTGATCGATATTTCTCTCCCTCTCTCCCTCCATTCACCCCTCAATAAATAAATAAATAAAAATATTTTTAAAAATGTATGGCATCTTCTCCTGTCCCAGTGGCATTACCTACTTTTAATCTCTGATCCTAGGAAACATCTAGTTGTTCAGAAAATTCTAATTTGTCCTTTTGTGAATTTTGAAGGCCGTTTTTTCCTTCCATTCCTTTTAGCTACTTACATATTTCTTTTTGAAGACCTAGCATTTGCATTATTTCCCCTGTACTTCTTTTCTTAATTCCTTCACCTATATCCCCCATACTTCTTAAGCATATGGTTTTAAAATTGAAATATCATGTGGCTTTCAAGATTTTGTTCTGCTAATAATTTTCAGAAAATTTAGTGTAGTGCTTTAAAGAAGATAATTTAATTAAGATTATTTCCTTAAAGCTAGTGTTTATATACTTCTGCTTTAATTTTGTTGTCAAGGATGGTGGATGACAGAAATTGAAATGGACCAGGCACTTTGTTAAGTTTAAAGGTAAATAGGATACAGTATTTGACATTAGGGTTCTTACAATCTATCGAGCACTTAAACATACAAGCACTATGAAGCAATGAGTGATGAGATAATAGAGATTTGTGATTTTGCTCTAAACATTCTAATAATGTTTATTTTCAAGTAGAGTGTATTTATTATTAATTTGAAAAACTGTTGTCTTGGTGTATGGTTATCCACATGGATGATTGTCAATGAATATTGATCATCATAAGAATTGAAGAAAACCCAATCCACTTTCTCTATTCCCTCTTTCCATCTTTCTTTTTGTTTCTTATTTCAAATAGTTGATGATCACTTACTAGTATGTATTAATGAAAGCTAATAGAGATTTTTAAAAATATTTTATTTATTTATTTTTAGAGAGAGAGGAAGGGAAGCAGCAAGAGTGGGAGAGAAACATCAATGTGTGGTTGCCTCTCATGTGCAACCTACTGGGGACCTGGCCTGCAACCCAGGCATGTGCCCTGACTGGGAATTGAACCAGCGACCCTTTGCTTCACAGGCCTGTGCTCAATCCACTGAGCTACACCAGCCAGGGTGCTAATAGAGATTTTTAAAAGGAAAACTGACCCTGTGTTTTCCTTTTAAAGGAAACAGAAAAAAAAAGAATGGGAATCCAAGTTAGAAATAATCTATAAATGTTAAAAAAGAAAAGCAGATCAAACTAAAGTAAGCCAATTTGAACAGTAGATAAAGTAAAACTAAGATTGTTTTTAAAAACTGTGGAAATAAGAATGACTATAAAAAGCCCAAACTTTTGAACACTTAATTAGTATTCAAATAAAACTACTATTTAAAACTATATTCTTGTAGAGAAGTTAGGTTATGGCTGGAAGTTGAATTGTTGCTGAGACTGGAATATGAATTCTGAGCAGGTATGAATTCACAGGAAAGAGATATGTACACCTGAATTGATTCATCTTTCAAAATGAAGCCCATATGCATGCATCTCTGAGGGGTTTCATCTATCCCTTTTTCAGTCTGGTTAAGTAAATTGTTTTTATAATCCCACAGTATTCACATTGACCCTAGTAAGTGGGAGAGGTCTTGCTGTATCTCCGTGTATTAGAGGTCTCTTTTCTGTTTTTTTTCTATAGCAAGACTCTGGGGTGGAAGGGATTTGCCCTTCCTTACCAATCTCTGGGCAAGCCATTAGGAAATCCCTGCCCCAAAGTTCTCAGCCTGCACTCAGGGCCTGTGCAACCCACTGTCCCTTTACCATGTTATCAGTGAGTAAACTGGAATGGAGCCAATGAGTACAACAGCTATACCTGAGGGATGGATAAGGACTAGTGACTTAGGCAAGTATAAAGGGAGACCCCGAATTCCATGGAATGAACCTGACATAGGAAAAGAAGGGAACCTGGAGACTGCTGTACACATGTCCCTACCATATCCTTATGCAGAATTGC
>PVKM010009954.1:0-35825 GCA_004027735.1 Carollia perspicillata | reverse complement strand
GTCTCACTGCCCAGTCTTGCCTAGTTTATCTGCACGCGAATATGTGTCCACAGTTGGCTAACTGCCCTGTGTGCCTTGCGTGCTCTGCTCGTCTCCTCCCGTCTCCCTGCGTCTGGGGTCTGCAAGCTCCGCGCCACCTACGCCGCCCGGCGTGCCCGAGCCTGGCAGCCACCTCGTTTTTTTTTCTGGTGCTTCATCTCTCCGCCGCCTGCGGACTCCGCCCCTCTTACCGGTTGGGTTGAATGTCCGAGGACTTCCGAATTTCAATTTTCTGTGTTCTGGTTGTGTTATTGTTTATAAATAGTTGTTGTCCTTAATCTTGGTTGTGAGAGGAGGCACAGTGCTTCCACCTACGCCTCCATCTTGGCCGGAAGCCTCAAATGTTTTTTTTTTTTAACTGGGCACTGCTGTCCCTCAGGACACTCATTTCCCTGCACGTCTTTGTGGTTGATCTGTGTCGGGAGGAGCCCGCCATGCTGCACACCCAGCCCGCCATGGGCCAGTTCCTTCTCATGCTAACAGAGCTTTGTGGCCAGGAGACTCTCAGAGCTGATCAAGTTCAAGGCCAGCTGAGTGAAAGCTGAAGAATGTATAAACATAGAAAAATAAAAATCATGGCAACTTGAAGAGAACAAAACAAAAGAATGTAAAGGTGCCACCAGAGTGAGGAAAAATGGTCAGACATTGAGATCTGATTTGCAGCCAAGCTTGATGGGAATGTCTATGATATATAGGAACATGGAGCTTGTCAGGTTTGCTGAATACAGAAAAAAATGTCTAAGTATATAATGGAAGTGCCAAAATCAAGATGCATAACGCTTTCTATGACATACTCTGTAGTAGTATCTGGCCAAAAATGTAGTCAGCGTTATGCTTTCTTTTGTTTCACCACTAAATGATAAAAGAAAGAGGATTGGGTTATAAAGTGGCCACATTCATCTTTATCGATCTGGAGTCTGAGTCAGCTCTGCAGCATGCGGGCGAGGTCCAGCCTGTCTGGCTGACTGACTCGACTGTTGATTGTGCGATGGGACGTTTCAGCATGCCCAGTGAAAAATGTGACATTAGGCTTCTGTACATTCTCTTTTCAAAAGTGTCCTTACATGCAACAGACATGCATTGTTATTGTGAAGTGGAAGTCCATAGGCATTGGCCAAACTGTACTTTTGGGAAACCTTAAAAAACAAGAACTATTCATTTCTTTTCAGATTAGTTTTATAGGTATAGTACTTGAGTGATTTCTTCTTTAAACAAAGGGTGTTCAGTCGGCACCTTTTTTTCCTTGCTGTAGCAAATCTCCATATAGTGGTCAGTCTCAAAGGAGGAGAAAGTCTATCTATTAATCTATTAGAATTTCATACTTTCTAAATGTGAAATGGAGCCAGCTGTATTATGTTTGTTTCAGGGCCCTGATCTTTTACCTTTGTGGAGGAGAGAAAACCAGGGAACCCACTGAGTGTCAGATTGTTACATGGTAGGATTTTCCTCCTAATACTCAGGTGTGGTTCCATGAAATTCACAATGCTACTATTTTTAAAAACATTGGAAACTCTGGGAAAAGCATTCCTAAGACAGCATCTTAAATGAAAATGGAATCTGGTTTAGAAGGATGAAGAAAACATTTTCAAATATAAATAAACTCAATAAATTTTGGACTAACTCAAAGGGAAAAAAGGCCCAGTGATTGCTAATAATGGATGGTGTCCCGCTGGGTGCACCTGCGGAGAGACCCAGGAGGGGCAGACCAGTGTCTGCGTTATCATAGGTCAAGTTCACGTGCTGTTTGTGATCTGTTAGGATCTTTGGATTGCTTTTTGCACCATTTAGGACCCCCTAAACTGTGGACATCCCCATTTCTCCCAGAAGTAGAGAGGACAGTAATGAATTTTGGGTCTGCCGTCACATTGAAATGGAAGAGCGTGAGGACAGTGAGAACCTGTTTACCAGGTGTCTGGAACAACAAAGAGGCCAAAACTGAGAAATGGGAATTGGAGTGCATCAGCTATTAGGTGGGAAGTAGAGCTACATGAGTAGATGGATCCTCCAGGTGAGCGACAGAGGAGAATGCCAGACGGGTACCGTGGGAGCAGGGTCAGAGAAGACAGGAAAACAGACTGAGAAGGATGCCCAGTGAAGGCTCAAAGCCGTAACAATTGCTGTAAGTTCAGTGCTGTTCAGGGCTCCCAGAAGGTAACACATACTAATGTTTACTGAGCACTTGCAGTGAAATCGACAGTGTTACGAAAACCCGCGTGTAAGTGAGGAACCCGAGTTCACATCAGTAGAACCAGAACTCATGTCTATTTCACTTTGATAATAACCAGGTGCCTTCATTAGGCTTTTGAATGTTTAATTAGACAAATGATCAAACAAAAAGTGTTAGAAATGACTACAAAATGGCCAGAAACAAGGAGCTATAATAATTCCATCAAGGAGCTATAATAATTCGACTTACGTACCCAGAGACCTTAGACTGAGCAGCAGAAGTGGAAAAAATCTGGTTTATATGACTGTGGAGAAAATTCTGTAGTACTTGGAATCTCGTTCCGGACACCTCACTGGCAGAGAGATCTACTAATTTGGAAAGGACCTGAAGTTCACGCATGAATAAAAAAGCAAAAGAAATAAATGCTTAAGGCAAGAAAAGTGCAGAGGAAGTGATAGGTGATACACGTGTATGTGCTGATAGGGCCGGAGGGCAGAAAGACCTGAGTGAGCATCAGACCACCCCAGACTCAGAAAGGAGAAACAGGCCTTGAGACTGACCAGTAATTTCTTTTTTTAAAATGTTTCAGGTCAGGTGTTTCCTACTTTCTTTCTCCTAAAATAGGGAAAGGGATTGGTTTTAAATTTTATGCCTTTAATTTTCTTTAATCCCTGCCCGATGGAGATAAAAATATAAAATCAGTGGGCTGAAATTTGGGGACACTGAGGAAATGGAAATGGAATAAGAAACCCAGGTATGTTCATCAGCCTGCCTGGAAATAGTAATCAATAGGTTATGTGAGAACAAACATTTAAGTCCATCATTACTAATCTGCAATAATCAAGGTGTCATCTGTGTTCATTAGGGGATATTTTGAATCCAGAGCTCTTACTAGAAGAAAGTTTTCTTCCAATCCTTTGAATTACATAACTAAATTATGGTATAATATTCCTGGAGAGAGCAGTGTAATGATTAGTTATTATTTTGTTACAGGTAGTTTTTGGTTTAAAATGTATAAATTTGACCTATAAATGAACTGATGGTGTTTGAATATCAGTTTTTCTACCCAAACATTTTCATTTACATTTATTTCTTTATCAAACACTTTCTTCATACTCAAAGTAAAGATAAATCCCAGCCTAGTTCAAAACTTTGATGGTGTAAATTAGTGACATTCATATTAATGAATTACACATAATAAACTACCAGTGTGAATTATGAAACGTGTTCTCCATCAAGGACAGGAGAGTCCCGTTAATATCTGAGATTGGAAAACTCACCTAAGCAGTAGTTCCAGAAAGGCCAGAGCACAAGTGAAGCAGTCTAGAATTTCTCCACCTAGAATTTGGGTTCTAAGGTAAAGACCCAGAAAGGGAAAAAGACTTTTTCTCTTACTTTAAAAGGTTACTTCTGATGCTTCTGTACTTAATTAATAGTCATGTAAGAACAGCTGATGCCAGATCCATTTCTCTTCCTGAATTCTTTTCAGAAAAAAAGTCCTGTTCAAATTCAATCACCAAATGCTGGCGTTACAGGGAAG
Organism: Carollia perspicillata; assembly: GCA_004027735.1. Lineage (NCBI taxonomy): Eukaryota > Metazoa > Chordata > Mammalia > Chiroptera > Phyllostomidae > Carollia > Carollia perspicillata. Next base: position 32,079 of record PVKM010009954.1, on the reverse strand, counting down.
GGTAGGTCCGCCAAAAGCCGCAGTGACTCCAACCCCCTCCCTTTTCCAGGCGCACGGGAAAGCTGGTCCACACGGCAGGTGTGGTCTGTCCAGTCCACCGGCGCATGAGTGTATGTGGTGCATTGTTGGATGCAGCCCAGAAACACTTTCCCTCTTGGGTCCGTGTAATTTCTAGTCACCCCGCAACACTCTCCCCCAACAAAATGCAAAAAAGCTGCCTCTTTCTAGTTTGAAAATCTTGACAGTTTCTGGCAGGACAGTGGTACAGCTCTCCAATTATATAGTTGAAGAGGTGGTTCATGCTGCATTATGTTCCAACAGAAACCGATCTGTGAACCAGATTAAGGCCAAATCTAGTCTCGAGGCATAGTACCCTGGGGTGGGGTGGAGGGGCCGGCAGGGGCACTGGCTAGCCAGAAAACTGGAATTAAATGTAATGTAGTAGAAGAATGACTGTGTGTGTGTGTGTGTGTGTGTGTGTTGTTTTATTCTTCTTGAAGTGGAGTGGAGAAAGTAATTGGTGTGGGTGAATGAAAATGTTTTACTTCCTTAGTACATACATTCGTATTTTATTTAGTAATATAAACCATAATGAGATTTGGATCATTTCAAGAGCTATTAATTGAAGGAGCTAGTAAGACATCTTTTCAACGATAAAAGCTCATCGTTTTCAAAGCATTCCTCTCTTGGGTGCCCGTATTTCATTAGGGAAAGATTTTGTACCACTGCGAGTAAAAGTACCATGTCCCATCTTTTCTTCGATTTTTAAATTTTGTTTGTCTCTATCCCTTACCTAGTAGTCTCCGAACTGCTGTTGGCCAGCCTGTGTTTAATAAACAGTTCTGAACGCAGTGCTTTAATACTCTTTTTCTTTGGAAAATATTTTTGTGAGATATTTTTTAGTTTTTGTGAATATTAATGGCTTTTTATTTAGAAGTCTTACCTCCATCATGTACTGTACTTCACTACCTCTGCCGTGTTTGCATGTATCGGCTCTGGGGTTGAGAAGATCCAAAAACACTGGAGACGTGGGGCCTGCATTCCCAGAAGAGGGCAGTGAGGTAGGAAGTAGGAAAGGAGCGCCGTTTGGGCCTCTGTCCTGATTAGTGTGAGCATCTGAGAAGTCTGACAGTAGACGTGCAGAGGGTTTAAAATGTACGCATCTTCATTCTATGTTTATTCAAAGCTATCTAAATCGGCTCTTATGTTTTTAATTACAAGAGTGAAACGCACATTCCATAAATTTTTCTGAGTAATCTTTTATAATGTCTAGCAGATACGACCTAGTTTAATTTTTTAAGCATTCCTGCTTAACTCTTTCTCTGTGTTTTCTAACGTGTAGCTGCCGCAGAGGCTCTGCTCCGAAAAATACGTGCTGTGGAGATGTTAGGGATTTGCACCGAATTAGTCCAGTGAGTCTCACGTGTTAGAATTCCTGTTGTGGTCGTAAGGATCTCATCTGATCTTTTGCTCTGTTTTTCTGTCTTTTCTTCCTTTTTGAGGGGAATAGCGAGGTGATGGCAGAGAGAATCCATAGCACTTTTATTCCTGCCTTTCTCCCTTCCAATGTTACCCTCTCACAAGCCGCAGAGAGGACCTGTCCTCACTGAGGAGTCACCGGCCAATGTTCCATGCCTTCCTGACACTCCTTAAAAGTGCGGGAGATAGACATATCAGCTGTCAAATAACACATGAAATTTTCTCTAAGGAGCCAGGAATCAAAGTTGTTTCTCATTCTCATTTATCCTCTCTTTATGAGGCTGATACTAGCAGTCCTCTAGGAGTTACCCATTAAAAGACAAAAGAAAGAACATAAGCACTAACATCATAACGCCAGCCTGGAACATTTTAATACAACTTATGGGGGGGTGGAAAAAAACTGGAATATATTTATTAAAAATTGTGTATTTATTCTTACATGTTTCCCACTTACTTGTCTGATGGCATTAGGCACAGAGGCGTGGAGATAGGGAACCATGGGACATTTTGGTGCAATGGCCAGTGTTTAGGTTTGGTTGTAGTGTGGGGCACGTGATGGGAAGTAGGAAGTGAAAGCTGAACATCTGGCCACGGTTCAGAAAAGGGCTTTGAAAACCCCAGTGAACAGTTTGAATGTTTAGTTCTGTAAGGTCAGGGAATCCTTGGAGGTTTACGCTGTATTAGAAAGATGGTTGTAAGAAACAATTTTTAGCAGCAAGCGTTTGCTTTTTGGTAAAATAGTATACTTTCTGTCACTAAAATTGTGGCAGTCTAAGTGCCAGTCTGGGAGGAATGTTACATAGAAGAAAGCATCCGGGCGTGGGGAGTTTAAAAATCCATGGTCACTCACACAGCTCTGACTGTGGCGTCACTTCACAGCAGCTGAACTTTGCAGGACGTGCCTGGCCCACCACGGGCACTTGGTGCACCCGGATGAAGGAGGGGAGGGAAGACCAGAGCCCGGTTCCGTTCCAGGTCTGAAGTGCTTGGATGTAATTCTAGGAGTTGTTCCGAGACAAGGTTTCCTATCATCTGTTGAATAAAGATCCATTTCTGTGGCAAAATGATAAAGTTACAGGGTTTAACTGTAATAAAATATTTATAGGATTTTTTAAAAGAAGAAAGTTAAATAATCCTGGCCAGGTAGCTCAGTTGGCTAGAGCATCATACCATCCTGATACTCCAAGGTTGCAGGTTCTATCCCCAGTCAGGGCACAGACAAGAATCAACCAGTGATGCATCAGTAAGGGGAACACCAAATCATTGTATCTCTTCCTGCCTCCCTCCCCCACCTCTCTCTCTCTCTCTCTCATCAGTCAATAAGTAGAAATTTCAAACAATACAAGACTGTTAAACAACTTGATTCAATTGTGACTTTTCTCACAGACCTTCTAGTCTTTCTGTTTGTTACTGTTTTCTCCTGTGTCTCTTATAATAACTGAAAAAAATAATGCATACAATTTGGCATCGCCTTATTGGTTAGCATTCATGTTTAAATATAATCGTTGAAGTCATATTCAAAAAATAATTGTTGAAAATTTTGGAATAGAAATATACCATGTTTTTCAGCCTATAAGACACACTTTTTAACCACATTTTTTGCTTCAAGATTTTTTCCCGTTTTTCCTCCTCTAAATCCTAGGTGCGTCTTATGGTGCAGACCCCAGACCACACCTAGGTTTTAGAGGAGGAAAATAGGGGGGAAATTTTTGAAGCAAAAAATGTGGTTAAAAAGTGTGTCTTATACTCCAGAAAATATAGTATGTCAGCCTGCAGTAATGCCAAACCAAGATGGAATCCTTGAAGTATTTTAAAATAGGCTCTTTTAATATCTTTATAAAATTCTATAGGGCTTAGACGAAGACTTAAGTTTTTCAGCTCTTTTATGAATCTGTAGATCCACTGAGAAAACCGTACCAGCGCCCATGCACACCGTCTTTGGATGCCGCACAGGCAGGTTCTCAGACTTCACAAAGATAATCGCAGACTCCCTCACCCCAGTAAAATACTCTGACGTTAGAATGATGCAGGGGTCTTCCGAAATCCCACTTCGCAGATTTGAAGCTGGCATAAAAAAATGTATGTTTGTATATATGTAAAATGGCGGGATTTTTTTAATGGAACATACAAAAAAAGGCCTTTAGAGGTAAAAGTTTTATGGAAGCCAGGAAAATATAAAGAAACTTAAAAATGCTGCTGCATGCACACATATTTCTCAAAGGTCCTATAAACATTGCAACACATTTATCAGGGAACATCTGAAGGTGCCAAGATACTTCCAGTAATGAACCAGGAGATGACGAAAATGCATTTGCGTGGTCTGTGGAGAGATGGGGGGTGGGGAAGGGAAGGAGGGAGAGAGGAAAGGAGAGAAAATAAAGAGAAAACTCCATTACAGTTGTCTACTGTAGTTGTGAAGTTGACTTGTGTTGAACAGTGAGAAGAAATCAATCTTTTCAAAAAAACTGCGAAGACCCAAGGAATAATATCATTAACCTGTATAACGCAGGGAGTCCATGCCTTAAAAATTAGTGCTTTTGTGGAGAAAAGAGACAACACAAATACTCGATATGGAGCTCTCCACTTCATCACTCTAGCCATGGGCATACTTTTTCGTCACAAGGAGAAAAAGAATTGGTGGAAAAGGTGTTTATATTAGTCTTGAACTGACAGAAACCAGAATTAACTCCAAAAGGTTTAAGGAGGAGCTACCTACAGTAGATAGGGTAAAGAGATGAACAAATAGTTATTAATAGATGATAAGGCATAAAATCTAGAAGTAGCTGGAAACCATTGTCACCGAGAGGCGGGAGGAGTAAGGGGAGGACGGAGCGCTGGGAGAGCCCCGTGAGAAGGGGCCTGGCTGGGCGGGAGGGTGCTCAGTGCAGCTGCAGCCCGGGGCCCTGCGGCTGCCGCTGGAGATGCTGGTGCTGTGTCCAGGCGGGTGCGCAGGGCTTGGTGAAAGAGGGTGGGGCCAGTGGAGCAAATCCAGGTACTGTTTTCAATTCCTGGACTTCTCTGCTGAGAAGACAGAGAAATTGTTATTGCTGTCCTGTTGAAACTCTTGGTTATCAGGGCACTGTCCCTTCAGGTTATTATTTACCTATATTCATGGGTGTTTTAGTCACACCCAGAGAATGATACGTACATAATGATTTAGCTTTTCTAAATGTCCTTGCTTGGGAGGACTTTGGGCATGCTTTCAAGAAAGAGCACTGTACCCCCACTGCCAGGATTGCTCTCATTTCCATTCATTTTGAAAGCCATGGCTGAAGGAACAGGGGGATGTGGCCATGCATGTTTGAAAGAATTTCATGAGTAGTTAGGGGTGGCCGCACGCCTGTGGTCTTCACCAAGTATTTGAACTCTGCTCCAACCGTGGCTTTCCACTGCAGCTCGCCCGGTCATTGTGGAGTTTTTGCTCCCGTTTCTCTGGGAAGCCTGGGTCTGGAGCCAAAGCATGTTAATAAAATGTTAAGAGTGATGGCACAACAAATAGAAAACTAAAGTTCAAAAACTGCGTGGCAAAAAGCCTGCCACAGAATCGTGGATGAGGAAGAAGGAATTTTGTAATTGAGAAAGCACTGTGTCGTTATTGTTAACATTGTTAAAGGTCTCAAGTTTTTAAAGGGATTCTTGAAACATTGTGCTTGGAAAGCAAGGCATTCTGACTGAAATGCATTTTCCTTTTGAAGCATCAAGATGTAATTTGTGCAAGTTGATCTCAGACTTGAGTGATACAGGTGATCTTTTAAGGTGCAAGTATTTTCCACAGTATAAATGTATACTTTTCATGGTAGAAAATACAGAACAGCTTGAAGCAACAAGATAAAATAAAAGTTATCTGTGACCCTATACCTTAGAAGTAATCACTATTAACTTGGTTGTTTTCCTTTTTATTCTGTTGAATGTATAGGAATCCTTAAAATGAAATTATGATGTTGTCATTCTTGAATATTTTCATATTGCTTTCCACTTTGCACCAAATTTTATTTCCATCAAGAATGTTAGCTTGTCTCATTATATCTTTGTTAGCCTTATATGTAATTTAATAAAATCTTTCCCAGTGTTATAAAGAAAAATGATTAGTAAGGTTGAACTTTACTCATGTTTATGTATTTATTGACTGTTTTCCTGTCGAGTTATTTATCCATCTCTTTTGCCTATTTTTTATGGGATAATTAGTTTTTCCCTTGATTCACAGGATCTCTTTGCATAGAAATAAATTTATTTAAGAGCGAATCTCTCATTAGAAAGGATAACTGTAATTGGTCACCCTTATCAGATGACGTTTATTTCTTGTGATTTTTGGTGAGAAGGCCCTGCTTTCTTGCTCTTGAAAGAAAAGCTAGTTTTAAAATATGGACATCTCAGACCTTCTTATTATTTAATTTAAGCAGAAGTAGTACCTTTGGTGAATGCTGATTTAGAAATTGTTAGAATTTAAGGTAACTTTAGATAGTTTTATTAAGAAAAATAAAGAACCATTTTTTGAAATTAATAATTTAAATTATATTCCCCCCCAAAAGATATAGAACTCTTAGAACTGAGAGATTAAGATATTCGTTTCCTACTTACTCCAAACAGTTACCAAGAAGGTATGAGTGAAGCGGATAACGCACCACTGGAGACAGGGATGGGACCATTTGCAGTGTGCGTGGCTGCATGAAACAACTATTACTAGCTTTTCAGCTACTCATGGACAGTGGGAGTGAGAAGAAAGGATCGGCAGAAAAGCATTTCTAAGTAATTGTCTTTGAGGCTCACTTACCTCTAGGTCCTTTTTGTGAAAATGACTGTCTTCTGAATTATGAACACCCCTGAAACAGTCTTGGACACCCAGAGTTGTGTGAGCCCTCAGTTAACTGCTCTCAGTGCAGTGGGTAGCAACCTCACAACAATGATGAGGAAGGTGGAGGATTTCAATGCTGCTCTCGGGCTGCTAAGTTATTTTTAGAACTGAATTCCCGAGAGTTTGACTGTTTCTTATGTATACCCTTAAATGTGCCTCAAGTATCTTGCAAAGACAGAATTTCTGGTTTTTAAATGTCTTTTAGTAGGCCGGAAGTCAAACAAAGAGATCCTGTGTGTGGTATGATGGAGTCGAGTCTTCATTTCCAGGACTTTTCTTGTCTAATGTGTGTGAACCCTTAAACACATGGTAGTTTTCTGTGCTGGCAGCCAGCAGTGGCGTGTCACAATGTTTCACAAGTCGTCCCAGCTGTTGCAAAACGGGACAGTCTGCCCTGGCCGCAGATTACAGTGCTTTGAGTTTAGACCACAGGCGTACCGCTGGGAGCTGCCCTGTGCACTGCGAACATCAGTGTTCTTTGGAGAGAGAAGAGAGATTAGTCACTTCTGGCTCCTAGAAATTCTTGCATAACGCACTGTTATCTCAGCAGAGTTTCCCGAGGATGCTCTGTCCTGGCAGGGACCCTGGCCTGGCGTCAGTGCCCCCTCCTTTGTCAGGCGGACCCCGTGTGCAGCTTTGGGCCTCCGGTTCCATCCCAGGGGCCTGTGTCCAGGTCAGCTCTTTCGTACATGCTCCTAACTCAACCTGGGTCCCTACGTGATTGCTTTCGTCTTGTCATGTGGCTTGGGCTTCGTTCCCCCTGTCACAGGAGTTGTCCATCTGTAGCTCAGGCACATGTGAACATTCTCCCTTGCAGTAACCTAGCACAGCCCATGCTTTATGTAGAATTGTTACAGTAAACCCTTCAATGATTCCAGATTTCCTCCTGGCACTTAGTTTCCCTTCCTCCCCCTTCCCGGAATCCTCTTCTTATCTCTGGAATATAGAGCGTGGATGCCAAAGGGTTCAAGAAACTGATTGAGTTGAGTTCAGCTTTGTGTTTTCAGATTTCTGTGTCCACCCTTCTCACTTTCCGTGTTCCATTTCTCCTGTGCTTTGGATTTTTCCTGCCCTCCTCCTACCTGAACAGCAACTCTGCCATTCCTCTAAACTCTTGGAGTTTAGTTTACGCTGCTTAAGACAAGGTAGTTTATAAGATAAGGCAGTTATCCTTCTTCCAATTCTCACACTCCTTAAATACATCTGTTCTTGATGATTTCATCTGTTATGCCTTGAGTTTGCTTATTACTCTGTTTGCATTCAGTTCTTCTCTGAGATTATTTCTAGGTTTTTGCTGAGTTCCTATAACTCTGTTTCTGATTAAAGAAACAGCTTTGAAAAGGCACATAAGGAATCTTAACAGAGAAGAGGCATGTGCCCAGCGTACCTCTTCCTTGCCATGCCTCCTTTCCTCCTAAAGTTGAAACAGAGCAGAGGAACATTGTGATGGCTTACTGTCATTGTATTTTGAACTCTCTTATTTCTGATTATGTTGGCCATGCTGGCATTCCATCCGTAACAGCGCTTATATATCTTCCAGCTAGCTTTGAATTTCCCCAAGCTGATAGCTGTTTCCTACCTAATCGATAAGTGTGTGCACAGGCTCCTCCTCAGTCTGAGCTCACCTTCTCCTTTCACTCAGCAAGAACTTGCCTGAGGTGTTGATGACCATAGGGGCGAGGGCAGCTCCTCTCCAATCACTGCCAAACAGTTACAGGGAGAAACGTCTCGAGGAACGCACCATACTTGCTGTCTCTCCATCGGCCCCCGCGCTCGTGCCATCGTGGTGTGCAAGTGCTCTTTCTCTGTTGGGCACCGAGTTTCATTCTGCCAGACAGAATTTTGAGAGGAATTTATCTCGGGACGTTACGGTATGTGAACTCACTGTGGGTACCTATGGAAATATTTTTTTCTCATGAAAACTAGGTTTTTGAATTTGAAACACATCTGCTTTTGCACTTCTCCCTTGTCCCTTTCCCTTCTCTTTCTGTTAACGAGTGAGGAGATTAACATTTTCAGGGTTGAGACAAGGTAAGGAAGGATGATTTAACGCCTTATCTTAAAGCAGCATGGTTTGTGTAGGAATCGCCTGCGACAGGTGGGCTTGCTGTTTCTCGACCCCAGCGGTGATACCGGAGGGGTCGTGTCTGCTCACCAGCACTCTGCCCTAACTGCATGAAGCCTGGGCTCTCCTCCCGCCTCTCCAGATCCGCTCTGGGCCTCTTCATTCTGACTCAGTTTATTGGAATTCTTGTTGTCAAACAGCATTCCTGAAAGAATCTGGATTCTATATTACTTGCTGACTATAAAGTAAGCGGGAAGTGTATTGACTTCCTGCCATTCTATTTCATTCTTTTAAAATTATTTCCAGTACATTTAGTGAGTCAGTTCAGGTTTTCTCTGTCTCCTGATGAAGTATATATCTTCCCTTACAACAGGTGATATCGGTCTGTTATTTGACCTGTATAACTCTTTTTCTTTTTGTTTATAAAGGACAGTCTATTTCTCAAGAGGTCAGAGGGAAACTCTTGTTTCACGGGAAAATATGGGCTGTGACCAGCTGACTGTGAGTTGATTTCACTTTTGCCGATCAGCAAAGTGACTTGCCAACCCAAAGGAAAAGTGTTCAAATAGCTGATGTATCGCATGGTATCGATTGTGAACCGCGACAGGGCTCGAGTAGGGCTGGAAGTAGAATCCTGTCTCTGGGCGGGGCTGTCCCACTGCATTTGTTCTGGGCCTGCAGGCACATTATTTGGGAAATGCCAGTGGGACGAACCCTGGGTTTCATGTACTTTGATACGAAACTGCCCGTTCCAGGGTGTGCAAAAGGCCGGCCCCAGCCGCCATCTCTGAGGCCGGCTGTGGGGCCCATCGCCAAGGTGCCCAGGCGGCTCTCCCTGCGCTGGGAACCACCTTGCTGTCCCAGACGCCTTCGTGCCTACTGCCTGCAGCTTACAGCTCTCGGAGAAGTTTTAGAGTGTGGTATCTTTGGTGAGCTACTGAGCATGAGATACCGAAAGGTTGGAAAATAAAGTTGTTTGTCATGTTTTTTTTTTTTTTTTAAGAACCTTATAGGAAGTACTACTTTATATTGAAGAACATTAGCTTGATATGACCAAACTTCCTCATTTTCTGGAAGCTATGCTCCAGAGGTTCAGCAAGTGTTCTATGGTAACAGAGCTCTTTATGGCTTACTGGAGGTGCAGACCTCGTTATCATAACTGTGGAATCTCCATTTCCCCTCCACCACGAAGACAACCTGTAGCCTTTGGCAGGGCCATTCCTCTCCCACAGCAAAGTCTATAGACAACAGCTCACTGCGTGTACTGCGCTGCAGAAAGGAACGGCAGGCTGACGAGTGATGAATTGAAGCCTTCAGTGTTCCTCCCCGTGATCCGTGGCGGGCTTTTTGTAGCATTTCCCTCTGTGGTCCAAGTCAGCCAGGGCCGCCGGCGCGTCTGGGGCCTTTTCTGAGACTTACCCTAGAGCCGCAGTCTTTCTCCCATAAAGAAATGGTCGTTCCTGCTTTGGAACTGCTCGCGAGCTGTGGGCGCCTTCGCAGGGGCTGCAGGGCTTTCAGTGGAGGCTGGAGATGCCTCCCTGCTGGTGAATACGGACCACTCCCAACTGTGTCGGCCCTAGCCTCAGGCCAGCCCCAGCCATGTGCTTCCTTCTTGGTGAGATAGTTTTAAAGTCTAAGACTCAATAGAAAGAACTTGAAGTAAAAGTGCAAAGAGGTCAGTCAGGAGAAAGTAACTTCTGTCCACTGGCCGGTTCTTAAGGATTTAAGGCCAGTTTGGCAGTTTTGTTTATACGCATGAAATGTATCCAAACCATCCTGATTTCAGGAACTTTCCCCCATAAACACAAGTACTACTCTAAGATGACCTCTTTTATTTGTGGGTATTGTGGGTGGGAGGAGTTGGGTTAGTCAAACAGAGAATTTGCTGTTGTTTCTCTCTCCGGGAGAACATGCTGAGAATGAAAGCATTGCTTTGGACTTGGGGGGTGGAATCTTTTGCTCAACGGCACTCAGCCTCGGAGACAGGAAAGGAGCTACAAACAGACCGTGGGGGAAGCACTGAAGGCTTCAGCTCATCACGTGTCAGTCGGACGTTACTTTCTGTAGCACAGTAAACACAGTGAGATGGCTGACAGGCATTTTCTGTAGATTTCGTAGTGGCATAAGAATGAAATGGGAAGGAGGTGTAAGCCTGAGGAGAGGGGCAGAAAGGCAATACACTATTTACTAGTATTTCTAGGAATGGGAAGGTTTCTAAGGATGAGAAACTACAGGGTAGAAAACAGGGCACCGAGATAATCTTTTATAACCATAACTAAAATTTCACGTAAGTTCATATACACATCCCAACTAGTTTTGTTCAGAAAAGGTGGTTTTTAGCATGTGTCCTTGTGAAAACAATAGTTGCCTCATCAAGTCCTTATGAGTACATGGAAGAGATAGAAATGATTTTGCACACAGGTTTAGCCCTTCTTCCATTGCTCACATACACAATACCCATTTCACACCCTTGTCCATACCCAGGGCTGTGCAGCCGCTGACCGCCCAGTGAGGGTTGGATCGCCGTCTGCTCTTCCTCTCCCCCACAGAGATGTGAGCAGATTGATAGGACAGGAATTTAAAAATCTAGATGAATATCGGAAAGTTCTCTGAATTGTTATAGAGATAATAAGATCAGAATATTTGCAGCCAGGACCGTTTGGGGAAGTGCTGGACCTGTGGTCACCGTGGATCTGAGCGTTAGCCTCTTCCCACAGATTTCCACCCCCTCGCTCTGTCCTAGCTGTCTCCCCAAGCAGGGGGAGCCGTCAGTCCATTCACCAACAGTCTGCTCGGTGTCTGGTACTTGGTTCGGCACTGTGGAAGTTACAGAACTGTCCCTGTGTTCAGGGATTGTGAAGGTTGACTGTGAAGCAATGAATATTATTTTTAGAGCAAATGTCTCAAAACCTGCACGCCCAAATTGGAGTTGTCTTTCAAATCATTGATTTTGGGAAGGGGGAGACTATACATTTATTGCTTATTTCTGTATCATCTTCCAACAGTCTCCACAGCTGACATTTTCCTTGTTTTTCTGTGTATTCATATGGCTGGTACTTTGACTTTCCTTTCCTCCATCAAGTGTTTCCGGAGTGGGTCTGAATGAAACCTCAGTCCCTGGTGGTATCACGTGGACATATTTGAGCTGTAAGCGGTGACACTCAGAAAGCAGAGGGCTGGACTTCATTCAGGTTTTGAAATGAGCACATTAGGCTCAACCTGGAACAAGAAAGAGCTTACACCTTGTAGATATCTTTGTAAGCAAGGGCAAAAGGGAGATGAAAAATACACGACTGCTGGCTGCTTTGCAATCTAGACCAGAATTTGGTCAGGTTTGTTTTTCTCTGCGTTTATGAGATTTGATTATTTAAAGAACCACTTTCCAAACAAATGTCCACAGGGATCCCGGAGACAGTTTGATGCTCCGTGTTGGTGACTCTATGTTGTTTGCATTCCTGTTTGTATCCTTCGATGATTTAAATTTTTGCTCACTAGATGGTGCTCTTTCACTTTGAAATCAAATGTGTTTTCTTTTACTTATTTATTTATTTAATTTTTTTTTAATTGGGTTTGTTAGGGTGACATTGGTTGATGAAATTATACAGGTTTCAGGTGTACAATGCTATCATACATCACCTATATATTGTATTGTGTATTTACCATCCCAAGTTAAGTCCCCTTCCCTCCTCATTCATCCCCGCTTTACCCTCTTCTACCGAACCCCAGCCCCTTTCCCTCTGGTGATCACTATACTGTTGTCTGTGTCTATGAGAGTGTTTTTTCTTTGCTTACTTAATCTCTTCACCCTTTCCACCCCATCTAGTAGACTCCCATCCCTGCCTGGTGGACAGAATCCCTGCTGATTTCCACAGCCAGATGTTACAGGGGCACCTCTTCCTAGCCTGGTGCTCTGGGTGGAGGGGTCCAGTTTGCATTTTACATTATATATATCCTTGGCCCGTACAGAAGAGACTGCAATTACATTTTTTTATGTGGTTTAATCTGTTCTGTCCTATACTTGATGTAAAAAGCACATGGGAAACCAACAAACAGTGACTGCTGGGTCCCGGAGACCCGGGAACTTAATAGGCATTTTAGCACGTTCCAGTTCTGGAGAGCAGGCACGTTCTGAGCAACAGCGGGTTTTAGTCCTGTGTGGTGAGCGTTCTCTGTCGAGACTAACATGCCAGTCAGCCTGTTCAAACTGAAGTCGAAGATAGTTGAGACCAACATTTTGAATGCAGAGACAGCTCTTTTTGTAAATATTGCCTAGAGAAGTTATAGTGGCTGTACCAATAATTATTGGAGAAAATGCTTTGTCTGAGTACCTAAGTGTGTTAAAGTTAGCAGAGAGCCTTAACCGAGAAAACGCCTCCCTGTCAGGTTGCATTAGGGAACAAGCACTGTGAACGCAACACCCTAACCCTAGCCTTACTGTGGAGGCTCTCCCTACTTGTGGTGTTTGGATATTTGTTTTGTCAGACTTTTAAGCCCCCCGACGCTTAAATGTTTTAGAGAGTTTTAACCAATCCTAAGGTCTTTGATCTTCACAGTGTCCCTTGGACAGGGCAAGTGTCAGAGGAGGGACTCGGGAACAGGGTGAGGAGACGTGCCTCAGGCCGAGAGCAGCCACCAGGAGACTCAGTCTGGGAGATAGCCGGTGGGGGCCGGAGGTGATGGCCGGGACTCAAACTAAGCACAGCTGCTGGGATGTCTCCCCTGGAGGCCACATGCATTCCTGAACACTGAAGCTATTGCTCCATCCTGGTCCTAAGTGTGGGTAGCTTAAAAAAATATGCTTTCTCCTTCCCATTCTTCTTTCCTTACTCTCTCGCTATTATCTCTCTCTCCCTTCAATAGCTCGATTGCAGCTTGTGAATATGACCTGCTCTTGATGCCATCTTGATTCTCAGATGCATCATGGGAAAGGGATGGGTGAATCACAATAGGAGGCCATTATGTGTAATTTGACTAAAATCCCCACCAGGGGATCCTGACGTTTTATCCCATAGAGTCGATTGTCTAGAAGGACTCTGGCAGAATTGCTTGTTCGTTGTGAAAGATGCTCAGCACACATTTTCTGATGCTCTCCCCGACCTGAGGTGAAGTCCAGTACGTGCAGGACTTAGAAGAGAAGGCATGTGTCAGAGGCAGTTAGTAAGATTGGCATTGTTAACAATGGTGATGATGATGAAGAATTGTCTCTGTTATTCAGCTCTATCACTAAAACTAGTGGTAGAGACCTTTTGACTTATCCAGGAAGGTCCTGGCCTCTGTCAGGCTGACCTATGAGGTAACAGGACACCTGCTGCTGGGGAGACTTGAGAACCCGACTGAAGAGGGAGCTGCAGAGGCAGGTCCCCACCCTGGGGCCTGGGCTCTGAGCCTCCCTCCCGCCACTGTAGGACGCTAGCGTGGCCAACTGCCTCACCTCCCTTCAAGCCTTTACTCACATTTCACTTGTCAGGGAGGCTAATGCCTCCACCCGTCCCATAGCTGGTACTTTTGATCCTTTGTTGTTTTTTCCTCAGCAGTTATGCTGTAATATACTAGATAATTTATTCATTTGATTCCTTTTTGTCTCCCTGCACAAGACTGTAAACTCCATGTGGACAGGGTCTTTGTTCTTCACTGACAAATCTCCTAGCCCCTAGAATAATGCACTGGTCCAGAGTGGAGGTTCAGAAAACATGCTGAGTGAATGAATGAATGCTTTCCTGTATAACATTCCACGGCATTAGTAAGCAGCAGGTGTAATATGTGTGAGTGTGGGTCTGTCCAGAAAGTATCCAGCCACGTGCTATGAAAAGTTGAGACACTTATTGAAGAAGATACAAGAAACATTGTATGTAGGACAATGATGACTCAGTCCCCCTCAAAGTGGGCACCTTGGGACTTCACACAGTTCTCTCAACATGTCTTCTCAACATGGCTCAAAGCGCTGCAAAATCCTTAGTTGGAATCGCCATCAGCTGCCCCGTCATATTTCCCTGAATCTTGCTGACAGTCTGAAATCTCTCCCCTTTGAAGTGTGATTTTAGTTTAGGGAAAAGCCAAGGGTCTCAGGGCACCAAATCTGGGCTGTGTGGGTGCTGAGTCACCTGAGTGATTTGATGTTTTGCCAAAAAGCTCTGCACAAGACATGGCGCGTTGTTGTGATGAAGCTGCCAATCACCAGTTGCCCATAGCTATGGCTGATTTTTGTCATATTGCATTTCTTAACTGATGAAGAACGTGGAGATAGTATTCCTTATTAATTGTTTGGCCTGGAGAGGCATACTCGTGAAGAACACCACCTTCCCAATCAAAAAACACAGTTAACAACATGGTCTTTATCTTACTGTGACTTTTCTGCACTTTCTTCGGGCATGGAGAACCAGGAGACTTCCATCGGGGTGACTGGGCCTTCATTTCCAGATCACAGCCATAGACCCACCATTCTCTGGTTATGACCTTCTTCAGGAAATCTGGTTCATTGGTAGCAGTTTGAATCATGTCATTAGCAACTGCAGCACGATGCTCCTTCTGCTCTAGCAGCAGAAGCTGCAGAATGTATTTTGCCACAACACATTTCATGCCAAGGTCTTGTGTCAAAATCTCAGACACAGTAGTTTCTGGAATCTCCAGATCAGCTTCTGGTTCTCGCACTGTCAGTTGCTGATCTTTGTTGATTGCAGCCTGTACACATTCAACATTCTCAGGTGTTCTGCTTGTTGTAGGCCTTCCAGAACGTGGATCCCTTTCAGCAGATTCTCCACCATCTTTGAAGCATCTGTGCCACACTTTTATTTGTGCTGCACTCATTACATCATCCCCGAAGGCCTTCTGAATAATCTGCATAGTTTCTGTGGAGCAATAGTAAAGCGTAATGCAAAATTTTATGCACATTTGTTTTTCTACTCGCTCAGTTATTTTGAATGCGATGACAACACAGTACGTAATGCTCAATGGCATCTACCACCCCCACTGACTAGTACAGTGAAGTCATCATTGTTCACACACGCACATTCCTGCCCACTGTCCTTGGCTGCCAAGTTACATGGATGTTATGCAAATCATTCTCATTATATTAACCACGGCTGGACTTTTCCCAGAGAGATCTCATATAAGTCACTTAACACTAATTTTTAATGAATATTAAATATTTCTAAAGGAAGATTAACTTTTTTTTTCTATTAACAGTAGTTTCCTCTGTAAACAACCACACAAAGAAAGCTCTGGTGAGGATTAAATGGTTTAATGCCCTTAAAGTTGTAGAATAGGGCCTGGAATGTAGCGAGAGATCAGTTAATAAGTGGAATTTGTAGACTCTTACTTGTTTAAAATGTCTTCACATGGTATACTCATTTTTCAGTTACATTGAAAGTTAAATGATGTAATCAGTTTTAAGAAGGAAAAACACAGATGAATGTAGGATTTGGATATTTTTTATATTATTGTCTTTATTGCTCTACATCACTGCATCAGTGATAACATACTTAGAATGAATCAATATTGAATTTATTATAGAATCTCTTTTTATATTGTAACATCAGTTTTAAAAGAAGAGTTTGGCCCTGGCTGGTGTGGCTCAGTGGATTGAGTGCCGGCCTGAAAACCAAAGGGTTGCTGGTTCAATTCCCAGTCAGGACACATGCCTGGGTTGTGGGCCAGTATGTGTGGGGGGAGTGGCGTATGAGAGGCAACAACATTGATGTTTCTCTCACTCTCTTTCTCCTCCCCTTCCTCCTCTCAAAATAAATAAAATATTTTAAATATAAAAATAAAACAAGAGTTTGGAGGCTTCACGTGAGCTGTTTGTTTTTGATTTCTTGTAGATCCCCATATTAAGGTTTCTGGAAAGAAAGAAGATGTTAAAGAAGCCAAGGAAATGATCATGTCTGTCTTAGACACAAAAGTAAGTGAATGTTAAGGACACTCAGATGTCAGAACCTTGTCTCTGCAAGGGCTACTTCATGCTGTTATGAAAGACCATTTGGAGAAGAAAAACCAGGAGAAAGTAATGGTGGGTTTTAAAATAAGCACATGTGATTCTACAATGGGTGTAAAGTTCTGTTTAAAATCTAATAGGTTCTTTCTTACTGAGTAATTGAATAATGTTATATCTACATGGGTATTTATATATACACACATACATATATGTGTGTGTAAATGTACTTGTGTATGTATGTGCCGTGTTCAGAAATAGACATTGATCCTGATTTGTGTAGGACAAGTAATGAAGAACTGTGAGAGTCAGCATCCCAGCCTTCATGTTGCCAGTAGAACACCAAAGTGACCTTCTGTGTAGCTCTGTGTGTGATGGCATGCGATCTGACACTTTCTCCTGGGCATTCTTTCTCTGCAACTACACATAGAAATCATAGGGAAATTTAAATATATAAAAATGCACACTCATTTGTGAGTATTAATTTTATTAAACACTTTAAATCACTTACTATATGCCAGGCACTTTGCTCAGCACTTTTAAAATATTAATTTTTTAATTCTCATAACTCCCTCAGCACAGAGATGTCAGGGAATTTAACCCGGATCCAATCGCGAAGAAGTGGGGGGTGGGGTTTAAATCCAGGCTGTCTAGTTCTTAACCACCGACACTTCATTGAAATGGTTTCTGATCGCTTCTGCTTTCTTTTCTTGTTCTTCTTTGCTTTTTATTCTTAAGAATTATTTACTTTATAATTATTAACTATTTTAGAATTTTCTTTAAAGAACAATATCTGTCTGTATTTCTAAGGTCAAACTAAAAGAACTAAGTTTAAAAACCCAAGTATTTAGTAGGTATATTTAAAATTTAAGAATTTAGATGTAAAACTTGGTATTTTTTATGTCTGGTTGCCTTTTGACTTTTAAATTTTACTTCCTAAGGACTGAAGAATTTTAGAATCTTATAAATGAGAAAAGATTTCATATCATTCTTTATAATTTTATAACACTAAATTTCCCAAAATTAAATACATAGATTCCATAAAACCATAATATTTCATTGTGTCTTAAAATTCTACATTTTGCTCCACTCTAATCTCACACTTTGTGCCGTTTCACTTAAGCCATTTTCCTGTTGGAGGTCTGTGCTTTGTGATCTGGTCTTTACTCTTCTTCCCACCAGAGAGAACAGCAGATCTGCTTTGTAAAGTTTGACGTACAGTCATGTAGAACTTGTGAAAATGCTTGTAAATACTTCTTGATTCAGATTGAGATTTATTTTTATTACTACTTCCCTATCACCTTAGTTCTCCAGCCCTACTAGCATGCATAGAGAGCGTCAGTCTGGTAATGGTGTTTCCATGTATTCTTTAGTTATTTGAATTAAATATTTTATGAATAATGCATACTAAGGAAAAAAGAGTAATTTACTTGTAACTGTAGCTAATTATATTTAAAAACTACTTTCCAAAAATTATCTTGGTAAAGTTTATATCTTTCTATTTCATATGACAAATTTGTCTTGAAATAAGAATTCTTTTTTTATGGCCAGCGAGACACGGATAGACATAAACATTTTTGGACTAAGGTGACCTTATTAAGAAATCTGTGCAGCCTTCTGTGGCTCACTTATTGTTCCCACCGTTCCCTTGGGAGGGAGTGTTGTAGGGAGTTGTTCCTTCCCTTTCCTGCACCGAGAATTAACACATTATTTCCACATAGAGCAATCGGGTCACCTTGAAGATGGATGTGTCACATACAGAACATTCTCATGTAATCGGCAAAGGTGGCAACAATATTAAAAAAGTGATGGAAGAGACAGGATGCCACATCCACTTTCCAGATTCCAACAGGAATAACCAAGCAGAGAAAAGCAACCAGGTGCTCTGTCTTTTCACATGAGTTTGTATGTAACAACGTTTACAGTTTTCCGTGTGCTTATCTTTTTTGGGAGATGAAAGCAAAAAAGTAACCATGGAGATGGCATGTAGTGGAGATTTAAAGTACTCTGCTTCTTTAACGGGATGAGATGTTGGCAGGCCTTAAACTGTTGATCTCTTAAGTGGTTGGTTGGTAGTAGAGAGGGGAGGAAGTGATGGCAACATACAATGAAGTCCCTGAGGGAAGGCCGGGAGAGCGTGTGAATTAGGCGAGGACCTGAGGCTTGACGTGTCTCACCCACGCTGGGTTCTCTGTGCAGCGTCCCAGCTACACCACCTCACCTTCTGAGAGGCAATCCACGAGCACCCAGCTTCCTCTCATTGAATTACGTCTTTCTTTAAAAAAAAAAAAACATTTATTTTTGAATTACAATTGACCTACACTACTGTATTAGTTTCAGGTGTACAGGGCCCTGGTTAGACATTTAGATAACTTACAAAGTGTTAACCCTGATAAATCTCTCACCCACCTGGCACCACACATAGTTACTACAATGTTATTGACTGTAGTCCCTGTGCTGCACTTCTCATCCCTGTCACTGTTCTGCAACTGCCAGTTTGTACTTCTAAATTGTGTCTCTCTTTAGTTCATACACATTTTTCTTAGTTCTTATGTTTGGAAACAAATGGAACTCACCTGTCCCCATGAAAGTATTTTAAGTGCATACTTGAAGAACAGATAATATTATTTGTGTTACGTAGAAGCTTTCCCTCTTCTAAGCTAATCAGGGTACTAGAAACTGATCTGTCCGAAAGGTGACTAAAGGGGACTGGTGTGACAGTGGGACACATACCTGGGAACTAGAGCCAAAGCCATGGTGCAAAGCAAGGGCAGCGTTCAGAACATTTGGCCACTGGTATGGCATCAGCGTGCGTTCCGAGAGCAGCGGCCTGGGGCCTCCCACACATGGCCTGATGCAGGTTAATTCTCTAGTTGATGGACCCTGGGGAAGTCCAGAGACCCCCGGAGCTGGAGGTGGTTGTTATAGGGTAACAGCTTTTACCAGCTAGCGCGGGAGCAGTTCAGCATCTGAAAACCTAGTGCAGCAGTATCATTGCGTTCTGATACTCATCTAGTCGGCAAGGACTTGAAACAAAAGGGAGAAAATGCAGTGAACGGGAGAAATTATAAAGGAGGCAGGACGGCCTCATGCGGGGGGGTCACCCCAGGGGGTAATGTAGACCAATTGACACAAATTACCCAAGGAGCTCATTAAAATGCAGATTATGATTAAGCAGGTCTGGGTTGGTGCCTGAGATCCTTTTTTTTTAAATTGAACTTATTAGGGTGACAGTGATTTGCAAAACCATACAAGTTTCAAGTGTACAACTCAATAAACCATGGTCTGCACACGGCATCATGTGCTCATCACCCAGGCAGTCTCTTCCATCCCCATCCCCTCTTTGCCTACCTCCAAGTACCCCCACCCCCTCTTCCTCTGACTATCACCACACGGTTGTCTGTGTCTGTTATATATATATGTGTTTTTTGCTTAATCCCTTCACCACCTTTCATCCAGTCCCCTCACCCCCCTCCCCTCTGACAGCTGTCAGTCTGATTCATGTGTCCATGCCTCTGTGTCTGTTTTGTTCAGTTTATTTGATTCATTAGATTCCACACATTAGTGAGATCTAATGGTATTTGTCTTTCTCTGACTGCCTTATTTCACTTAGCATAATAATCTCCAGGTCCACCCATGCTGTCACAAAAGGAAAGATTTTCTTTACGATTAATACTCCATTGTATTAATCCAATCCACTCATCTACTGATGGGCACTTGGGCTGTTTCCAGATCTTGGCTATTGTAAATAATGCTGCCATGAACACAGGGGTGCATATGTTCTTTCAAATTAGTGTTTTGAGTTTCTTAGGATATATCCCCAGAAGTGGGATCGCTGGGTCAACATGCCATTTTTTCCTGGAGAACACTTTGAGTAGCAAGGATGTAGGTAACTTGAAAAGCAGATGTGGGTTCATACCTCTAACCGCGTTTCCTTATCTTTGCAGGTTTCTATAGCAGGACAGCCGGCAGGAGTAGAGTCTGCTCGAGTTAGAATCCGGGTAACTGTTTATTACTTTAATACTGTAAATCACTGTCAGCAATATTTTCACTATAGAGCATTAAAAATATAATGATTGATCAATTTATAATAAAAGCATGTGTTCAGTATATGGGATATATGGACAGAAGTTGGTTTAATGTGTTAAAGAAGTTTCTTGGAAACATTCTGGATGTTACCTGACTGAGTTTCTCTGGTGATTTTGAAATCAGAGTCCCGAGGAAAATGCCATAGGCAGTTAAAGATATAAACTTTACGGTTCCATAAAAGTCTCCTTTCATTTAAGAAACTTTATGTAGTCTACCCAAGCTTATGTCTATAATGAAAGCAATTTATGTTTTCAAATTCAATCTTCAGAAAAGAATGAATGAACTATACATGTCTCTAAACGTATGATAATTTAACTATCTGCTTTGGGTTTTCATAATCTCATTTTAGGAGCTGCTTCCTTTGGTGCTGATGTTTGAGCTACCGATTGCTGGAATTCTTCAGCCCGTCCCGGATCCCAGCTCCCCCTCCATCCAGCACATATCCCAGACATACAACATTTCAGTGTCCTTTAAGCAGCGCTCGCGAATGTATGGTGCTACCGTCATCGTGCGAGGGTCCCAGAACAACACTAGTGCCGTGAAGGTACGTGATGGAGATAATTCCGAACATCGTAAGGGTACACGTTATTCAAGGTTGATTTTTAAAGGATTTTAGACTTGTTTGTTTCCCAGAATTTCCCCTAGTATTACTTTCTGGTTTATAGAACTAGTCATATTTTTCTGTAGCTGTTAGAAGTGCACTAGAGTCTTCCCCTGTTTGTGGACAGTTACTTTACATGAATTCCTCCCCCACGTTCTCTCCTAGGAGGGAACTGCCATGCTGTTGGAACACCTCGCAGGGAGCTTGGCGTCTGCTATTCCTGTGAGCACACAGCTGGATATCGCGGCTCAGCATCACCTCTTTATGATGGGTCGAAATGGAAGTAACATCAAACATATCATGCAGAGAACAGGTGCTCAGATCCACTTTCCTGATCCTAGTAATCCACAAAAGAAATCCACCGTCTACCTCCAGGGCACCATTGAGTCTGTCTGTCTTGCAAGGCAATATCTCATGGTAGGTTTGGTGACATTAGGGTCACAATTTTTTTCCTTCTTTGGGCACAGTGTATGTTGCTGCACACACCTTGATGACGCGGTATTTAGGAAAGCACTTTGGAAGCCTGGTCAAATGAAATAAGGAAGGTTCTTGGTGTAAGGAAGGAAATAAGGGAGTAAGGCAGGTAGTGCCTCATGGGCTGAATTTCATTATATAGCTGAGAAATTTCCTTGCAGTACTTTTCCTTTTTAAAACAGACTACACACAGAAGAGGTTCAAATGAAATAACTATTTCGAGGAAGGTGATTATTTTCATAGGAGCTATGTTGGTTTGCAGTTTTCATTCAACAAAGAAAGTCTTCTATTTAAACAAGAAAGTAAAAATAAATTTCAAATATAACCCTCAAAGACAAATTTTGGTAGCATGAAATGTTTGGACATCTCATAAATCTCTGACATAATTTTAAAAATGCTGTTTGTGCTGTGAATTTAATGTTATACATTGAGAAAAATAGCAGTTATATAACTCAGTACTGCTGCCAACTTATAATTTGCAATATATTTATCCTTCCTCTCTTCATTTAAAAACCTAGTGTGAAGGTTGATATATAGTTTCCAAATGAACTGACATAATGTGGACTAACAAATATTTTTATGAAAACCACTGTAGTCGTCTTCTGTTTAGAACTTGCCCTTTGGTGTGACATTTGAGTCAGTACTTCAGGTATGGCCTTTGCTTTAATTAACTTGTAGAATTTGTTTTTGAGAAACTTACAAAATCCAATTTTGTGTGGTTGACTCCATTTCTCTGATAGATGAAAACTTGTTTTAATCATTAAAGAATATAATACATAATTTTATGAAACTTTTTTATTGCGAATAATATTTTTTAGCCAAACTTACTTTATCAAGCTATTTTTAATATACTACTAATCACATGGCATATTCATATCCAAAGGTTATTATGCTTACTCTTCATATTTTTTCTTGCTTTTCAATTTCTTTAGGTGTTATTTTGAGTTCAGTGAACTTTTTCATGCTGTGGCTCTACCTGCCAAAGCTACAGGTGTGCAGTGAAACATATTATTGTGCAATATTAAAAGAAGTAGGGAAGGGAGGATAGATTAAAAGGGTTTAACCTGTATTTTAAATACCATCACCTTTTTTTAATAGCCATGTCCTTACAAAAATCACTCCTATCCACAAGAGAAATGAAACACAGTGATTTCATTTTCATTCTAGTATGTTTCATGATACCTTCTCCCGATACTTACGTACAAACCCATCAGCCGTTAGGCTAGCACTGGGCACGCTGTGTGTCAGGGAGTGTACGTGATTTGTCTCCTTTACTCGGTTAGATTAGGGGCTTGGGAAGAAGGCGTTAGAGTAAAAAACAAGCCCCAAACCCTGCAGTGCTAAATAGTGTGGTAATTAAAAGAAGAGACAATAGTAGCAATTAACTTGAGGGAGGAGGTAAAGTTTGAGCCACATCAGAAGAGAAGCAGGCTTTGGGTTGCTGAAGAAGCCGCCTGATGAGTGCAGATGCCCGCGTAGGCAATCTATAAGATTCTTATATAGATTGCCTTCCCTACTGACAGTAGTGAAGAGGCTGGTCTGGCCTGGGGGAGGGGCTGACACGTGGACATACAGGCCTGAGGTTGCACGGACAAAGGCAGGCCAAGGTGGGGAGATCTTTAAACATGGATGCGTGTTTAGATCTCATTCAGGAGACGATAAAAGCCACCACTGTCAGTCTTTGGGCGAAGGGGCAAGATGAGTATCCTTCATGTGTTCGAGAATCTGGCTTCTGGCCTCACTCACACAGCTGAAGTTAGGGAACAGAGGAGTTTTCCCAGGTGGAGAATGAGTAAAAATTCAGAGCCAAACATAAAAACATAAGACATACACAATTTGGGGGAAGGGATTACAGGAACAAGTATAAAGGACACATGGACAAAAACTAGGGCGGGGTGGAAATGGGAGGGAGGTGGGGAGGACTGCGAGGTGGGCTGGGATGGGAGTAAAAGACAGACAACTGGACTTGAAAAACAATTAAAATTAAAATAAATAAAATCTTTTAAAAATTAAAAAAAAACATACACAATTTTGTCACCCAAAAAGTAGTTCCTGCCACTCAACATTATTTTCACACAGCCCCCTGAGCTATGTGCAATAACCTAGCAAATCATTCTGCCCAATTCAGTATTGACTTGAGATGGGAAAAATATTCTCAGCAGTCTTTAGTTTTTTTCTAATAGCTATTCTTGCCTTAGAAAAAAGTAAAATCTTAAATGTGAAGGTATGTAATTTAGCTTTAATACCTTAGTTCACTCTCTAGATCTGTGAAATACTGCATTATTTGTAAGCACGTTAAATTATTAGATGTTTAAATGAGTAACTTTTTAACCTCCTACGCTGGCTATTGTGACATTTCCTAGGGCTGTCTTCCCCTTGTGCTGATGTTTGATATGAAGGAAGAAATCGATGTCGATCCACAGTTTATTGCTCAGCTGATGGAACAACTGGATGTCTTCGTCAGCATCAAACCAAAGCCAAAGCAGCCGAGCAAGGTCGGTTCAGAGTCTGGACCCGGACCATCACGTGTCACATCACGTGTTCTTGTATTTGCATAGAAGTGTGTATTTGCGCATTCATGGAACTAAATAGCCTATATAATGCATGTCATTATATATAATATTTAGTTATTTTATGCAAGTACAGATTTGTAATAACATTCATTACTGATCACTATTTTCTCATGTGTGTTGGTGTTTGGAGTCCATTGTTAGTGACCATTATTTTTCAATAAATATAGGAGAAAGAAAGAGAAAACCTTTTTAACTTAATTTGCAAGCTGGTAACTTTAAGCATGGCTAAGCTACCAGGTAGTTGATAAGGCTAAATATCGAATGTGTACCTGTCAATACAATTCCCAAATAGTCATTTGTGAGCCACTCTGCTCACCCTGGATATTTAAAGAAGAAGTTGCCATCTCTTTAATAGTACATGTTTTAGGAATGAGTTACACCCAATTCAGCCTCCTTGGAACCTTTCCCTTAAGATGTTGCAGAATTTCAGTAGTTCCATATACAGTAAAAGTTAAATGAGATAACGCTAGTGATGTTGAGTGCTAGTGAGAAAGTGTGGAAACAGGAGTGGTCCGATACAAATATTGTGTAAATTGGCACAACCACTTTGAAGAGCAATTTAAGGCCATCCAGTCACACTAGAAGGAATGATACCTTATCCTCCCCGGCAATTCCTTCCACATTATACCCTCTGAAGAAACCTATGTACCAGAAATTGAAGAATAAGAATGGTGTTTTAAAAAAAGCAAGTTGCATAATAATAGCATGTACTCGATGGTAATATTTATGCATATTTTTAGTATGGTGGGTAAAACACCAAAGAGTCATGCCTTCTGCTTTTAAATTTCTAAGCTGTAAGTTTTATCAAATATGCTTGATGGTATATGCATAACATATAATAGATACTTTTGTATATATAAATAATGTGGTATTCAGTGTTCAGCTTAAGACAAACTCATGCCTTCTTCAAAAGAAAACTTTAAATGAAAAAATAGCATTGATTCTAAGTGAACTTGATACAGTGAGTTTAAAGATAGAGATGAGGCCGTTAATTTTCTGTATTGCGAAGCGTCAGGCATGCTTGACTAGGTGAGTTGGCTTAGAGTCACTGGAGATGCCAGGGCTAAACAATGAAGGTTCATAGACTTTTAAGGACTTGTGCACGTGAGATGGACAGACACAAGAAGAATTCCTGGAGTTTGGCAAGAAGCGAGCAGAAGTCAGGGGAAAACAGACTGTAAGTGAGAACTTGGAAGCCCTGCAGCATCCCAGGGCCATTTATTTATGCCTTGCTGGTGCCCATGCTCACTGCTGCTTTAACTGCTTTCTCAGCCACAAATTTTCTTTATTGTTCATGGGAGGCTTTCCCCCGGGTTCAGACTTCCAATTTCCTAGATGAGTCCATTGATAAAAAAGATTTATTGTTTAGGAATTTATTTTTTGTTATGAGCTTTGCCATAGATATGTCATCATTGAGGAATAGTGGTACCTCAAGGTCTATTAGTTAACTAGTAGACCATAAATGTCAAGTGTAAGTGACTGTTATTATGCAGTATATATACTATAGGGAGACAAGTTTGATTTATTCTGCAAAAATGAGATAAAGTAGGGAAAGCTTTAATGTAAAGACCGGGATATAAACGGGAATGGGCTCTAGAGGTGGCCTGCGCTCCAGGCCGCTGGCTGCGCCTACAGCTGTGCTATGACGTTGGGTAAGGCCCTGGTCCTCACTGAATGTGAATAATAATTTCCACCCCATCATAAGATTTTGGTGGGAATTGGAATATATTTGCAGCTGCCATCGCTGTTCTTGGAACACAGGACACACCCAGTAAATGGTAACTAGCGTTTTATGGTTTTACCAAAAGGAAGAAACGTAGTAAGTGGTTACAATTTGCAGTTGACTTTAAAGTGGCATTAATAAATTCCCTCAGTGGAATTTCTGTGACCGTATTCATTTCTCACCTACCTCCCCAATTCATTGTAGACTACTTGCATGTCACTGTTTTCTTTCTCATTGTGTGTTTTCATAGTCTGTGATTGTGAAAAGTGTTGAACGAAATGCCTTAAATATGTATGAAGCAAGGAAATGTCTCCTCGGACTTGAAAGCAGTGGGGTTACCATAGCAACCAGTCCTTCCCCAGCATCGTGCCCTGCCGGCCTGGCATGTCCCAGCCTGGACATCTTAGCCTCCGCAGGCCTCGGACTCACTGGACTAGGTACCACATTTGTTATTACAGCACTTCGCAGTCACTGGGGGGTTGCGTATCCAGTTCCCTTCTTTCTGCCGTGCGGGGCTACATTTTAAAGGCTTTGTTTTCCCCTCTTCAGGCCCTCAGGTCAGGTGAAAAGCAACAAAACTCAAATCAATTCATTTCACTTTTTTGTTAGACTCTGTGGATTTGTTTCCCAGATTCTTCTTATTTCGGCATAAATAATCAACGTCTGACTGTTTTATTTTCGGCTGTGATTGTTCTTCTAAATTAGGAATGCCACCGAGAGGGAAGTCAGCAGGCTGACTATAATTTATGTGTTCTCTCTCTCTGGTGTTTGCAATATTGCCATCAGTCCCTAGAGATACAGATTATCCAGTTTGCGTTTCAGAAAGTAATTGCAGATCTGTGCGAGGGGTGTGCAGAGGGGGAGGTGAGAGCAAGCAGAGCCCCCACTCCCAGTGATGAGGTCTGCAGCGTTCCTGAGACACAAAGGAAACCTAGCCTGCGGCGGCCACCCAGGGAACCAGTGGATCTGTATTCCTCGCTAAGGCAAAGCACGGGAAGATGAAAGATCGTCATCCCAGTCTTTAGTTCTGTGAGGCAGCAGAGTCAGCCACTCAGCAGCCATGGGGATACTTACTGGCTCAGAACAAAGTCCCATCTTACAGGCTGAAGTCAGTAGCTCTGTGGAACTATGCTAGGTTCCCTACCTTGTACATTTTCTCGTAGCTTGTATGTAAACTGTTAATGCAATAACCTAGCAAATCATTCTGCCCAATTCAGTGTTGACTTGAGATAAGAAAAATACTCTCAGCAGTCTTTAGTTTTTTCTCATAGCTATTCTTGCTTTTAAAAAAGTAAAATCTTATAAAAATAACATGTTTAAATAATGTGATTAGTGCACCGACTAGCCTTGCTTGGGCACCATTGCACTAAAGGCAGGTTTTTTTTCTGCTTGGGAAAGTTGTCCCTCCCACTGGGGGTCTGCACGGTCACACCAACACAGCACTGCATCCGGGAATGCCAGTCACATGACTTGGCAAGAGTGGGGTTCTTGCTGCACCCAAGAGAAAGAAAAGTGAGCAGAGATTCATAATTACTCAATTTCCAAAATGTTTTTATGACTCCGTGTAACCTATATTACCTAGTGCATTAAGGATTCCTGGAAACTTGTATAAAAATCCACATTTTACTTTAGAACATATTTTAAATGCCAGAAGGAAAATTGCATTACCTAACTCAAGCATTAAATCCCTAAAACAGGGGCAAGGTTTTTTCTCCTGAGAAGAGTTTCTGTGTACATTGAGAAGGGAGTGCAAAGAAATCACGTCTGTGTTTTGACATAGAATGAAAACCGTTGCAAGTAGTCATGCCCATCTGCAGCGGGCCAAACGGAGCCATTCTGCTGCGGGAAACATCCCCTTAGTCACTGCTAATTGTCAGTGGTTCGAAGTGTTTGTCTGAAAGCATCCCATGGCTGCGTTACGCGGGGAAATGAGCAGGATTTTGTTCACCTTGGCCAGTGGAATGAGCGCAGAGCCACTAGCGCTGCTCAGCACCGCCGCCGCCCACCCTCCTGGTTTGGACGCACACCTGCCTTGCATTTCTTCATCAGCATCTGTGTGCAGGCGAGCCGGGTCCTGTGTTGACATTGTATCCTGAAGTATTTCATGTGAATATCTGAAAGAAGGTCATCTATCACTCAGGTTATATCAACGTGCATTTCAAATGGCAGTATTGGTGCCATCTGTTATTTTAAAATCTTGGATTTATGCATATTGACTTTACATCCGTTCATTACAGGTCTTTTGGGCCCTACCACCTTATCTCTGAACACTTCGACAACCCCGAATTCACTCCTGAATGCTCTTAATAGCTCAGTCAGTCCTTTGCAAAGTCCAAGTTCTGGCACTCCCAGCCCCACATTATGGGCACCCCCGCTTGCTAATACTTCAAGTGCCACAGGTCAGTATCATTTAAGTACAACCAAAGGCATGTCTTCGTAGGTATTACCAGCTTTTAAATAAAATTTACTAGTGGTTGTTGTCCTTAGGGAAAAATTACAGTTCCAAGCATTCTGCAGCCTAACAGAAATTCCCTAATGTGTAAATTAGTTAAAATGATGTACAACGAAGCAGTGAGTTTCCCATAAAAGTAACATATCATCTTCAAATGTGACAAGCAGATCAGGAAAGAGAGCATGGTGTGCAGGTAGCAGTGGCAAAGTCACATGAAGGTCACTGACCTGAACGTGAGGAAATGTAGGTTCTAGTTGGAGAGGTGAGAATTGCTTGGTAGTCTTACGCACGTGCTGGGACTCTCTCATTTCTTCGTCCATACTGTGAGGAGCTTGGATTCAATGTTCTTGAATGTCGTTCTGTTTGAACTTTGTTTTGTGTAGTAATGTTTAACCTACTTGCAGAGAGGTATCAAAATTGAATTCTGTTCTGAATTTGCAGCAACAAAAATGTTTTTTTGTTGCTACTGGAAACATGTGCTTGTTGATTCTGAGTTTTCTCCTGTCTAATATCTGTCCTCACTAAATGTTGGTCCAGGCTTTTCTGCTGTCCCACACCTGATGATTCCGTCTACTGCCCAAGCCACGTTAACCAACATTTTGTTGTCTGGAGTCCCCACCTATGGGCACACAGCTCCGTCTCCTCCTCCCGGCTTGACTCCTGTCGACGTACATATCAGCAGCATGCAGACAGAAGGCAAGAAAATCTCTGCTTCTTTAAACGGACATGCGCAGGTAATGTCCCTCAGGCAGAATAATGTGATCTATGCTATTTGTAAGACATCAGCCACTGCCAGTAAAACTTGCAGCTGAAAAGAAGCGTAGAATTGCAATCACAATCGCATGTTATTTTCTGTTATTATTTCAGTCTCCAAACATAAAATATGGTGTAATATCCACTTCATCACTTGGAGAAAAAGTGCTGAGTGCGAATCACGGTGATCCGTCCAGACAAACGAGTGGATCTGAGCAGGCATCTCCCAAACCAAACCCTGCAGAAGGTATCTTTCATTCTGAACTTCAGGCTGGTTTGTTACTTGAACTGAGGGGGTTGTAGGAAGTTCATGCAGTGACTTCGAGTTGGTTTTGCTAACGAGTTATGACTCATCCTGCCTCGCATACACAAAGACAACATCTTGAATAAAAGTCCAAAGAGCATGGTGAAAGATAAACTGAAAAGCAGATAAACTTATTACAGAAGGAATCACTTTCCCATTACATTGGAACTTCCTAAATTAAAGCGAATATAATTTCATAGCAGTAAAGCATCAACCTACTAAATGTGTGTATATGTATGTATGTATGTATGTAATTTCTTTTAAGTAGAGTATATCTTTTTTTCTATTCAACCCTAACAATCTTTGAAAAATAGGATCTTCAGGTTTCATCTTGAGGTTTTGAGGCAGCCGGACCTTGTTAAGGTGTCACACCTGCCACTAAAAGCAGCTGCGTCTGTGTCTCCCTAGCGTTGGATTCCGGTTTCTTTCTGTTGTAGGTGGTGGTTGATGGGAAGCTGGTGTTTTTGGTTCTCACTGTTTTCTTTTCTCTGCAGGTTGCAATGACGCTTTTGTTGAAGTAGGCATGCCTCGAAGCCCTTCCCATTCTGGGAATGCTGGTGACTTGAAACAGATGCTGGGTCCCTCCAAAGTTTCCTGTGCCAAGAGGCAGACAGTAGAACTATTGCAAGGCACCAAAAACTCCCACTTACAGTAGGTATTTTCATCTTTAAAAGGCCTTGATGCTTTGAAGGAAATTGTATAACAGGCAAGATTTGTTGTAAGTCAGTGGAACAAAACTGGATTTGTTCAGCAATTAGTGCTGTTTGGTTTCAGTGAATTCGATCTTACCCGTATTTTTTTTTTCATTTCTCTCTATGCTTTTTTCCTTTGAAAGTCTCTTTATATTGAAGAAACACTGGTGTATAAGATTATGTAACTTTCAGGTGTTCACCGTCATAATTTGACATCTGTGTACTGCATCGTGCTCACCGCTGAGAGTCCAGTCCCCATCTGTCACCCCACAGTTGACCCTCTGTACCCGCTCTGCCCTCCTCCACTCAGCGTCCCTCTGGTGACCCTAGGTCTGTTGTCTGCCTCTGTGAATGTGCTTTTGTTTTTGATGTGGTTTGTTTCTGTATTCCACGTAAGAGTGAAATGATACGGTACTTGTCTTTTTCCTCTAGTTTGTTTCACTTAGTGAGTGTAATACCCTCGAGGCCCATACTCGTTGTCTCAAATGGCAGAATTTCATCTGTTATGGCTGAATAGTATCCCATTTCAATCTTAGTGATGTTTTTGTGGGTAAAATTTTTATTAAGGAAGAATAATCTAATCATTTTTACGCTTATATTTTATCTGGAGGCCTTCCCTTCTTCATGAGCCTTGGGTTTATCTCTGGGTCCTCTAAACTACCTATAGCACTCTGAAACTGCTAACGTTCTCTCTGTTCTTTGGTAATCAGCAGGGCAATTTTCACTCTTCGATTATTGCTGTCAGGTGTTTTCCAGCTGTGAATTCTTCATTTGCCCTTGAATTTCTAATTTAAACTATGGCTCCCTTGTTCCAAGGTAGTTGACTGCTAGCTTTGGTAATAAACACTTGACAGTATCATGATCGCATTTATTACAAATCAGTGAGTAGAAATACCTATATTGTATTAAATACAACTCTCCTCTACCATAGGATAGTTACAAATGTCTTCCTTTCTTTTCTTTTTCACTGCTTTTTGTTTTTTTTTTTCCAAATATGCAGCGCATGTTTTTTAAAAGAAAAACAGTGGAATGCTTCTACATTGAAAGGTTTTGCTCCCATCCACCTCCATTTCCCCAGTTTCCTCTACTGTCTTATTAGTTTTCTTACACAGGTGATCCTTGAACAATGCAGAGTTAGGGGCACTGCCCCACTGCAGTCAAAAACTGCATCTAACTCGGACTTCCCCCAAACTCAACTATAGCTGTCCCTTGGTATCTATGGAGGATTGATTCCAGGACTCCATGTGGAATCCACAGGCGCTCAAGTGCCTTACATGAAATGCTGTAGAACAATGCATACAGTTGGCCATCTGCAGATATGAAACCCAGGGATATGGTGGGCCACCTGTCTATTAATCGGAAACATCTGCATGTAAATGAACCAGTGTAGTTCACACCCACATGGTTCAGGGTATGAACTGTGTGTCCTCACAGAGTAGAATGTATGGGGGCAAATATGGCATAGATGCCTTTATTTCCTCTTTTTCTTTCCAAAATCTGATTTGCTTTTATGAACTCTGTGGTGGATTAGTTATTATTGTTGCCATTTTGTCCAAATCTGCTTTATCTGTGTTTTTTTACTGGTATGAATACCCCAAATTAACATTATTTACTATAGGTTAGGTAACTGATTTTGCTTTCTCTCTATATGGAAGCATGTGAAGTATATATCTATTCCTTTCATCGAGTGTAGTGTAGACTTGTGTCAGTTCTCATCTGAATGTGTCAGCACCCTCCAGAATGTCTCCCTGCCTCCAGTCTCTCATCGGCTCAATCAGTCCTGTGTTTGGTCCCGGTAATTATTTGGAACACATGAGTCTGATCGTAGTCTACTCTGGCTGTAAACCACCGGGCGTTCCTCCTTTCCTCTG
The DNA here is from genome assembly GCA_004027735.1 of Carollia perspicillata. Lineage (NCBI taxonomy): Eukaryota > Metazoa > Chordata > Mammalia > Chiroptera > Phyllostomidae > Carollia > Carollia perspicillata. The sequence goes on along the minus strand of PVKM010009954.1, from coordinate 224 downwards.
CTTATGCTCTTCCCTCCTGGTTGCCCTTCTCCTGGCCTTTTGCACTTGTGAACCTGCACGTGCCCTTTAAATTCTAGTTGAAATGTCTTCAGTGAAACCTGTGTGAACTCTTGTCAGGCAAACAAAGTTCATTGCTCCTCCTTTTGTTTCCAATAGCCCTTCCTAAATTCCTCCAATTTCTCCCAGCACAACTTAATGAATGATAAAAGAATGAATGAATAAAC
>PVKM010009953.1:0-29167 GCA_004027735.1 Carollia perspicillata | reverse complement strand
ATCTATATATTTCTGTAGCTACATAGAAATATATAAAACAATTTTTAAAAAGGTTCTGGAATCTGAATTAGATCACAATAAAGCAAGCGAGGCAACTGGGAGGCATTTCAGGGCTGGTCGAGGGAAAAGAGATTTTTCTGAGGGATTTTGATAGGAGAATCAGAGATTTGGTTGAGTCTGCTTTTCCCAGAGAGAGGCTGAGGAAGTAAACCCCTCACTACTCAAGTCTATTCAGAATGATCCTCAGCTTTGGTTACTTGAAAGAGATCTGATCTGAGGACTGGTTTCAAAGTGCAGGAAAGGGAACTGGCATCCCAATACTTCCTCTCCTGTGACTAATGCTAACCTTTCATCTCACATTAAGAAACACGTGGAAAATGCCAACACCCCTGTTGATAGCTGACTTGTTTTACTTCAAAGAATCAACTTAACTTAGTATTTCTGAATTTATCAAGGAGTACAATGTGCCCATTACTGCTATCACTACCACAGAACAGGAGTTGTTAAGATACACTCTGAGCCTTGGTTTTCCAAAAGCAAAACTCAAGGCAAGGATAAAAGCCCTGACCCCACATGTGGGGGCGGGGTGCAAGCTCAGTTGATGTGCATTAAAAATAAAAATAGAACGGAAGCAGGAAAAGGTGAGAAACAGTTCATTGAGTTACTCTGCTGACCACTTCTTTACTTTGAGTCTCAGTGAGAAAGTACTGGATGTTGGAAGATTGTTTTCTAGCACGCAGTGCCTTCCCTGGAGGGGCTATATAGAAAACTCTATCTCAGAGTGGTTCACAGAAGAAAGAAGGAGGAGGAATTGATCTGCCTGTCTTCCCCGCTCCACCCCTGCTACACATTGCTCACATAGGGTACATAGGGTTTACCCCACAGAGGTCTGACTGACTCCTTCACGTGTTCAGTTCACATTGTCTGATCCTTTGGTGACCACTCAGTAAAGCAGGGGCCATTTCATCCAGTTCCAAAGAAGAGGAGTACATAGCATGAACACAGCTCAGCTTAAGGTTTTAAATTATACTCCATCCAGTGAACGCATGAAGCTCAGTTAGAGAGCTGGACCAAGAGGCGGGGTAACGGTCTGTTCTGGGAGGCAGGGGAGGTATTGGAAAAGGAGGTATTGAAGAAGCCCTTGGCTGCCTCACCCAGTCCACCCCGCCCCCAGTGCTCCCCACCTCCCTCCCATTTCCACCCCCCTTAGCTTTTGTCCATGTGTCCTTTATACTTGTTCCTATTATCTTAACGTAAGAGATAAGACCAAGAGATAAGACCAAGATGACGAAGGGCATCTGAGGTGGAGCAAAAAAAGGCTCCTGTCACACACTGGGGACTCCCTACTGTACCACACTTCATGCCTTCCAAACATCTGGCTGCTATTATGAGACGTCGATTTTATTTATCTAACTATCAATGTATTTATCCATTTATTCATTTATTCTGAGACATTGAAGACACCTTCACTCCTTCCTCAAAATAAAAATTATAAGCCCGATCAGCTACAGAACTTCCTTCAGTGTGTGAGCTAGCTGTCATGTCCTAGAGACCTAAGGGGAAAAGATGCTCCAAACAGATAGGGTGTCTGCTACTCATCTGTAGGGATAAGTTTATCTAGAAATCAGGGTGTGATTTGAGCGTGTCCTGAACCTGGTGACCTGAGGCTGTGTGAACACTCAGGCTGTGAGACAGCACCGAAGCTGTATGAACCTCACCATTATTCATTATTCATGGAAAATAGGGATATAAAACCTCCCTGATCATGCGGTAGGCTTCCCATTGACCACAAAAATAAAGTGTTCGAGCACTCAAAAGCATTATAAAGATGCAAGAGACTAACTTGGTTTAGTCAGCTGTACTGGATTTCCCGCTCACTGGCTCCCCGACATCTCCTTGTCTAAGAACTACCCATGACTCATTCTATGAGGGCATTACTTGGAATAAATGAGATTAATGTGAAGTTATTGCTTATGTTCAGAAATATCCACATTAAGGAGGCCATATCTCTTGAACTGGACAGGAGACCCACTCTCCTGAATGCGAAGTCATTTTTGCTGTCCATGTTCAGGATAAAGGTAAAACCCTCAAAGAGGAAATAGACTCTGAGAAGCCAAGCTCTTCAGGGGCCACAAGCAGGAAAACAGAGTAACCCTGAGGTATTTAAAAGTCCAGGAATGTGTTTCCTTGTTCTAAGGAACTAAGTTCTGCCACGTGGAAGATGACCAGGACCTATGAAGTAGGGATGGATCCAGACAGAAGCAGACTTGCTAAAGATTGAAGTGAAGGTATTTATGCTCATAGCACCCTTTGGCTTTTCTTTTATATAGTTACCACAGTTACTGGCCCTTTCAGGGCTGTCCTAAGAAAAATAAAGAATTCAGTTACAGTAACTGGTCCACTAAAACTGAAGGCAAGCTGCAGTAAAACAGATGAGTTATAGAGACACTACGTCTTCCCTGCTTCTGTTACACACAGGCTGATCCCTTCAAGCTGGGTAAACCTTATTCTGCTAAGGGGGTGAGCAGCCTTCAGTGTGGTATCTGGAAGCCAATCAGCACCAGGAGCTGGCTGAAAGTTCTTTCTTTTCCATTCTGAATAGAAAGACAGCCCTCATGGCATCAACCATTCCTTTTACAAGAATTTATCTCATAAAGGCAGTAAAGATGTTGGTTTTGGGCCCTAGCCATTGACTAAAACATAATTACCTCACCAGAAAAACCATTGTATATCTGCCAGGAAGTCATATAAAGGATAACAGTCGAAGAGCAATGAAAGATGCGTCGTATTTTTCCTCTACGTATAGCAGAGGTGGAAAGATAACTAAGAATGGAGATCCAAAGGCTGGGAAGTTCTGGTCAGGCAGTCTGATGTCAGATTGAGAAATCGTGATTCCACTTCACTGGCCTCTTACATTTTTGAAATCCACAGAACACTTGGGCAATCTCACCCAAGGCTCACCACAGCTTGTCACGATGCCTTTTTCAGAGGAGTGAATCAATGCTAATGATGACTTGTCAAAGTCATAATTGACTTGTCAAAGTCACATATGTATCTCTTGCAGACACAGCCAGAACAAGAGCCCAAGACTTCTGATTCTGGGGCATACGACTCTCACATTTGTAACAGCTATTTCCATGGTAGTAACTGGATGGAGGATAAGAGATAAGACCAAAATCTGGGCAGCCACTTAATATAAACCTTCCCCTAATGTTCCCTAAGGGACTCGCAAGACATACACACTTCCAAGCAATCTTTCTCCACTGCATAGAAACTGTGACAGATGTGAAATAAAGCACAAAAGACCTACAACAAAAATCCATGCACTGACACTGAATCCCAAGGCCCACTGTACATGGTTGAAACCTTTGCCTTGAGAAGATTAGAGATTCCCCTGTTTCTAGATCCCCATACATAAAGCAGGGAGTGAGGAGACCTGGGAAAATGGGCTGCTTTCAGATTCCCTTTTCAATTTGGAATGAACACTGTACAAGCCTGTACTGGATGAGCTGTGAAAGATCAACACGGGGAACCAAGAAAGGGAATGTGTTACTGTTCAGCTGCAGTAAGTCCAGCTATTGGCTGCCATCTGTTGGGGCCCTACTGCAACCCAAGCTGTGTTGATGTGTTGATATAACGCATGCCCACAAAGCTTTTCCTGACACCGGGTGGGGGCATTGGAAGCACAGAAGAGGAACAGCACTCTGTTCATGGGTTAGGTTTGAATCAGTGACTGACCGCACAGAGTTTCACAGAAAAGACCTAGATGCCATCCAAATACTCTTTAAGATCCCTTGGCTCTGGCTCAAACCCAAGCAGCAAAGGATGTAAACATTTTATGAGTAGTTGGAGTAGAGAATGTCTTCTGGTAGGAAAAGAAAAAAAAAAAAAAACACTTGGCTAATCCAACACCCACAGAATCTTAGAACAATGTGTTGTTAATCAGAGAATTCCAAAACAGATGCTAGCTCTGGCAGGCACTGGGGTCAGTGACAACTTTTTCCCCTCTTCAAGTCCCTCACCTGTCTTTGGGCAGTGGGTTCACTGAGTATATCAATCTTGTTGAGTTGGGGTCATGTTTTTGTTTTCACTTAGTTTTGAAGAAAATTATACTTGGATTGGAACCTAGCATCCACAGTATAAAAGGTAATACGTGAAAAAAGTCAGCAACTCATTTTTTTTTAGATGAGGAATTAGAGACTCACAGGTGTGAGCTTATTCTCAAAAATTCTACCAGGGGTCTCCAACCTCTTGACATCTCTGGGCCACAGTGGAAGAAGGATTGTCTAGGGCTGCACATGAAATACATTGCAACATGTACCCAGAAAAATCCCACAATGTTTTTAGTAAATTTAGGATTTTTAAAAGATTTTATGTATTTATCTTTAGAGGGGAAGGGAAGGAGAGAGGGAGAGAAATATCAATGTATGGTTGTTTCATGTACATCCCCTGCTGGGGACTGGCCTGCAACCCGGGCATCTGCCCTGACTGGGAATCGAACCGCGGTTGTTTGGTTCACACGCCCGTGCTTAGTCCACTGAGCTACACTAGCCAGGGCCGTAAATTTAGGATTTTGTGTTGTGCCACATTCATAGCCATCCCGGGTTACATGCAGCCTGCAGGTCACAGGTTGGACACCACTGATAGACCATTACTGGTAGAGCTAATATCCAGAATTACGTACACAGGGTGTTTCTTATGTAGTAGGCACTGCAAAGCACTTCACAGAATGTCCTCTTAAAAGTTCATCATGATCCATTTACTTCTACAAGCATAGAATAGGAGAATTAGAGAAGTGAAGTGATTTGTCTCAATGACAGTAAGTAGCTGTGATGAGTTACAGTCCCAAGGATGAGCCAGTCATCTTTGACTCAGTTTACGTTGTAAGTTAGAATTTCAGACAAATGTCCTGACTACTGTGGCCTCTCTCTCTCTCTTACTTTCTCTCTCTCTGCCTCTCTCTCTCTGTCTTCCTCTCTCTTTCTCTCTCTGTCTCCAGAGCATCCTCAAGCTAGCTTTACTTCATTGAAAGCCCTCTAATTTATATGTGATCTGAGATTATACTATCTTCCATGCAGAGCCCTTCCTTGTTTCAGTTCCTGGACCATTCTCTGCATGCAAGCCTGTGTTGTACACTAAATCGCCCTCCCACACGTTTCCCCTCCCTCTCGGATCTAGTGCTGCAGTCTAAGCCTGGTTTAGGACCCTCCATTATGTACATTCATCCTCCTTCTCATCCTGATCTTGTACTGCCCTGTGAGTGGGAAAATATACCCAACCTCTCTGAACATTACTTTTTAGACTCACATATCTCACCTTCTGATCTCTGAGCCTTTCCTTATTCTATTCCTTGTCGATATAGTAATAACTACTTTTCCCCCTGCTTCCTCTTCCACCATCTCCTCCAGTGAAAACCCACACATCTATCAAACCGCTTCACGAACACCATCTTCCACATGCAGCTCTTCCTGTCTCATGTCCCCAAGGCAGGATTTGCTTTCTTCCCTCTGAATTCCCAGAGCTCATTTTCTTTCCTGATTAATTACTACAACTCAGGTTCTCCAAGAAGCAGACTCTGGAAATAAGCATAAGGGATTTTTTTTCTTAATTTAGATTTTATTGGTTGGAAAGGACGGAATGCTTCATGAATTTGCATCCCACCCTGGCGGAGAGGCCATGCTAATCTTCTCTGTATCATTCCAGTTTTAGTAGATGTGCTGCTGAGGTGAGCACAGAGAGAAGAATTTCACTGGGGAGTTCCAGGGATCAACAGATCTGGGGAAGTGAAGGGAATGGGGTTGTGCAAAGGAAAAGTTGGACTGTCATGCTATCTCTACGAGGGCAATAGCCAACCACATGGGGAGCTCTGGAGATGGAATGGCCCTTTGGAATTGCTCTGGATTATTCCAAGAGGGTCAGGACCTTCACATCTCTCCCTGTACCAGTCACTGGCCCTGAGGATCTAGGGCAAGGACCAAGGACAGTAGAGGATAAAGAAGATTTATCCCTGAACTATCAGCTGTCAACACTGCTGGGAGAATGGGTACTTTTCCCTGGAAAAGATGGAGAGCAGGGGTAGAAATGTGAATTGCACACCACAGGCTCCACACCAACTTCTAAGGAATCTGGCATTGTCTGCTTTGTAGGTCATGTCTTTACCTCCCGGACCCTACAAATTGTGTCCTAAAATATTTCTTGAACTCCTCACAACTGTGACTACAGTCAGTAAGAGATGCTGGGTAAATGATTTGCTGAGATGCATTTACTTTATGCTCATTCTCAGAACTTCCCGTTTAAAGACATTAATGAGGTATATCAGACACATATCTCTATTTCACAGAGGAGAAAATTGAGGCAGAGAACGATAATTGGACTTGGTCCATGACACAATTAAGTTAAAAGTTTCCAAAAAAACCCCACACCAATCACTAAGTCTCAGGACTCTCAGGCCAATTGTCTTTCAAAAAATTTACCCAATTAACTAAATACAAATAGTAGCTCAAAAGGGGGCCCCAGTCAGGTCAGGAGTTAATAACCTTGCTCTCTAAACCACTTCTCAAAAGTTCCTGCTCCTGAACCTCCCTGAGGTGCCTCAACTTGATAAGTTATTAGACTTCCTTTTGGCCCACATTCACATGAAAAGAGCCAGAACTTGCAACTGAGATTTAAAACAACTTTGGCCCCTTGCCCAGGGCTCACACTGTGAAGAGCGCCGAAAGCATCCTCCGAGAACCTTTAACACAGCCACCACGAGGAAGATGACCTGCATTCCATTCCTGAAGTCATTTTCAGGACACTTGCCACGGTCATCAAGTCAGGTCATGAAATCACAAAGAAACCCTTAAAAAAAAAAAAAAGACAACAAGGTCTCCTTCTCTCTCCCATCTCTGTCGCCTGTCACACACATCCCCATAAATTACACATGACCCTTCCCTCCCCTAAATCTCAGTGTCAGCAGAGAGTCACCTGTGATGTCACCGATTTCTAGAAAAACACTGGCAAGCACGCTGCAGCCTGACCCCAGCCATGTGCCTGGACTGTTTATGCTGAACAGATGTGGCCTGTTACTTAACAGGGTTTCTTGTGTACCACCACACCCGAGAACCCCAGGAGACTGGGACAGAGAGCAGGTCTGTTTCCATGACCTGCAAAACCCCGTTCTGTCATCTTGGCTAAGTTACCTCCTTCTCTTTGGGTTTATTGATAGTTGGACAGAGACATGCGCACAGAAATCCTATATAAGCACTTGTGTCCTGGCCTTATTTACTGTGTTGTTAGAGCAGCTCTCTCCTTCTGTTCCATGTCAGGTCGATGGTCCTTAATGTGGCCTTTTGTATGTCATCAAACACTACTGATCATAAGTAGAATACCAAAACCTTAGCCTAGACTGGCTCTTAAGTTCTGTTCCTCACTTATCCTTTGCCCATAGCACTGCATTCCAGCAAAATCATCCTCTTGGTTCTGATGTTAGAGCCTTTCCCCAAGATTGTCAAGTCAGGTACCCTCAAAACACTCTGGTGCTGACATACATTTCATGATTCCCCAAACCACGAAAAAGCAACTATAGAAACTGTTTGCAATGTATTGACATGTTTCTGTGTCAATTAATTCACATGTCCAACCAGAGATGTTTCTCACAATCGACATCAATCATATTCATACTTTATATTTTCACACAGATGACACACATACACACCCTTCACATTTCCACTCTTGCACAGTTCTTTTATCTTATTTTCTTATAACAGTTTGCATTCAACACTCTTGGTGTATTAGCTTCAGGTATACAGCACACTGCATAGACGTTCATATAGGTTACAATATGTTCCCTACAAGAATTCGAGGGCCCACCTGGCACCATTGATAGTCATTACAGTATTATTGACTCTATTTCCTATGCTTTGCCTTACATCCCCTGCCTGTTTTGTAACTACCAACTAATACTTCTTAATCCCATCACTTTGCACATTTTTGTGATGCTCTTTTATTGCACCCCTGCAGAGAAATGATCTCTTTTTTATCCACACTGGTTGAAATCCTACCGAGTTGGACTTGGAGAGCTCAAAGACCAACTCAGATGCCCTCTCTCCCTTGAAGACTTCTGGTGGCCCCTTTGTAATCCATATGTGGTTTACATCACTTTCTGCCTTGTATTATTGTTTGTGCTCATATCTCATCCTGTCTCTATTACATAGTAAGCTGGACCAGAGCAGGAGCCAGATGTCAAACTTTCTTCTGTTCCAACAATATCTGGCACAATGCACTGGATCAAGTCAATGTTCAATGAGGAACTGAAAAAGCACCAGGCAGATCTTCTAAGTCCCTGCAGTACATGACAAAACAAATTTGAGGACTACTTCAAAATATTTTTATTACCTTTTTATTGAAGTTTAACACACGTAGAATGTTCAACCATTAAGCATATAACTGAAATATTTCTAAAAAGTGATTAAAGGCATGCAACCATCTCCAAGATAAATATATAGAACATGGTTTATACTCCAGAAATAACTACCACCCTCTGCCCCACAGTCAACTCCCAAAAGCAATCACTAGTCTGATTTCTAACATGTTAAAATTTTTTCATCAGTTTATATCAATGGAATCATATAGTGTGATCATCTGTGTGTCTATTTTTTATTAATTTTTGCTCATTACTGTGATTATAGATTTATCCACTTGGTTGCCTTGTAGCCTAGTTCAATTTTTTCCTTGCTAAATATTATAGCACATGAATATTTAATGATTTGTTAACGTTGATGACTATTTGGGCTATTTCCAACTTGAGCAATTATGAATAAAGCCACTATGAACACTTGCACCCATTTCTTTTGGTGCAATGTGCATGCATTGTTACCTATTTAGCAAGAACTGAACCTGCCACATCAATGTGTAAGCACATATTACGCTTTAGTTGATACTACCATACAGTTTTCTCAAGTGGTTTTACTAATTTGCACTGCCATCGACATTGTGTCAAAGGTTCTGTTGCTTTTTTTTTCACCAGCACTTGGTATTTTCAGATTTTAAAAATTTTAGTCATTCAGGTAGGTATGTAGGGCTAGCTTTATATGGTTTTAATTTTCATTTCCCTGATGATAAATAAGGAAATAAATGATAAAGGAAAATGCATTTTCTGCCCTGGCTGGTGTGGCTCAGTGGCTTGAGTGCTGGCCTGGGAATCAAAGGGACACTGGATTGATTCCCAGTCAGGGCACATGCCTGGACTGTGGGCCAGATCCTCCATGAGGGGCTTGTGAGAGGCAACCACACATTGATGTTTCCCTCTCTCTCTCCCTTTCCCTTCCCTTCTCTCTAAAAATAAATAAATAAATCTTTTTTAAAAACACATTTTCTTATGCTTTTTGGCTACTTGGATAACCTTTTTGATGAAATGCCTATTTATGTCCTCTGACATGTGTTTAAATTATATTGCTGTATTTGTCTTATTAATTTGTAACATTTATTTATATATTCTAAATACAAGTACTTTGTCAGAACTATGATGACAAATATATTTCTTTATGGTTTGCATAATAACTCTCTTAATTATATTTCTTGATGAATAAAATCATCAATTTTAATTGAATCTAATGAATTAATCTTTCACTTTATGGTTAGTGATTGTGCATGTGCATGTGTGTGTTCTTTAAGGAATCTTTGCCAAATTCGGGATCATGAAGGTTTTCCTCTATATTTTCTTTTAGAAGTTTTATAACTACCTTTCAATTTAAGACTGAGCTACAGCTGGAATAGATTTTGGTACATGGTACAAGAAAAGTGTCAAATTAATTTTTTCATAGGCTGTACAATTAATCTCAGGGCATTCATCTACAAGATCACGCTTTTCCCACTGCATTGCCATAGTACTTTAAATCAGTGACAATTCACACTTAGGTCTATTTGAGGGTATTTTGTAAAATATATAGTTTATCAATTATGCTATTACAGTTGTCCCAATGTTCCCCCCTTTATCCTCCTCCACCCAGTACCCCCATTCTCTCCAGCAATCCCCCCACCTTAGTTCATATCCATGGGTCATGCATCTAAGTTCTTTGGCTACTCCATTTCTTATACCATTCTTAACATCCACCCCCCTCCTATTCTGTAACTACCTATTTGTATTTCTTAATCCTTGCAACTTTTCCCCCATTCTCCCTCTTCTTCTTCCCAACTGATAACCCTCCAGATGATCTCCATATCTATGGTTCTGTTCCTGTTCTGCTTGTTTGCTTAGTTTGCTTTTTAGATGAATTGCTGATAGTTGTGAATTTATTGCCATTCTAATTTTCACAGTTTTAATCTTCTTTTTTCTTATGTAATTTACCTTAACATTTCCTATAATAGTGGCTTGGTGATGATGAACTCCTTTAGGTTTACCTCGTCTGGGAAGAATTTTATCTGCCCTTTAATTGTAAATGATAGCCTTGCTGGATAAAAACCCTGGGTTGTAGGTCCTTGCTTTTCATCACTTTGAATACTTCTTGCTAGTCTCTTCTAGCCTGCAAAATTTCTTTTGAGAAATCAGGTGACAGTCTTATGGGAACTCCTTTGTAGGTAACTATCTTCTTTTCTCTTGCTGCTTCTAAGATTCTCTCTTTATCTTCAACATTTGGCATTTTAATTGTGACATGTATTGGTGTGGTCCTTTTTGGGTCCATCTTGTTAGGGACTCTCTGTGTTTCCTGGACTTGTATGTCTATTTCCTTCACCAAATTAGGAAAGTTTTCTTTCATTATTTTTTCAAATAAGTTTTCAATTTCTTGCTCTTTCTTTTCTTTTTCTGCCATCCCTATGACTTGGTGTTGGTACATTTAAAGATATCCCACAGGCTCCTTAGCCTGTCCTTGTTTTTTAAATTCTCTTTTCTTCTTGCTGTTCTGATTGAGTGCTTTTTTCTTTCATATGTTCCAAATCTTTGATTGGATTCTTGACTTTATACTCTCCACTGTTGGTTCCTTTAAGATTTTTCATTCCACTTAATGTAACCTTCATTTCTACCTGGGTCTTTTTTATGCTGTTGAGGTACCCAGTGGGTTCCAGGAACATCCTGAAAATCAGTGTTTAGAACTCTGCATTTGATAGGTTGCTTATCTCCATTTCATTCAGTTCTTTTTCTGGAGTTTTGTTCTGTTCTTTTATTTGGACCATATTTATTTGTCTACTCATTTTGGCAGCCTCCCTGTGTTTTAGGTGGACCTGCTTTGACTCCCTGTCTTAGTAGCATGGCCTATCATGGAAAAGCACATGTGTAAGTTGTATGGGGCAGTTGTACACATTGCATGTGCAATTAGGTAATTGCCAGGGTGGGGCAACCTGTGTCACCTCTCTGTGGCTCTGTGTGGGGGAGGACTCCGAAACAGGAAAATGCCGCTGCCTGACCTCTAGAGTTTTGCTCAGGGACAAGTTGTCTCCCATTACTTACCCTGTTACCAGTTTCTTTAATTTCTTCCTGTATGCCACTGGTGCCCTTCCAGCTGTTGCTCTGGTGCTGAATCCCAGAGGGGTTGAGTCTGTGTATGTCCTAAGTCCATTGCAGGCCCTTTAAGATGAGTCTCCTGAGAATCCTGCAGTTTCTTCCACCCCCTCAACCCTTACTGGTTTTTACAGCCAGAAGTTATGGGGACTTATATTCCTAGCACTGGAACCCTGGGCTCGGTGGTCTGGTCTGGGGCTGGGATTCCTTGCTCCCCAGGTATCCCTCCTGATTTTTATTCACCACACCTGAATGTGTTACTGTCCTTTTTGCATCTCCGTGCTTCTCCATGCCTCCACTTCTCCACACCTCTCCTAGTGCCTCCTCATCTCCTACCTGTCTAGATGAATGTAGCTTCTTTAAATCTTCGTTGTTGGACTTTCATACAGCTTGATTTTCTGACAATTCTGGGTGATATTCGTTTTGTAGTCTAGTTGTAATTTTTGCTGTAGTTGTGTCAGGGTGTGAGGCATGTTTACTTATACTTCCATCTTGACTAGAAGTCTCGGGTATTTTTTTATGTATATTCCATTTTTCTCTATGTCTACCTTTATGCTGAAACCATAGTTTACGATTACTGCTTTATTGTTGAATGTCTTCCAACATTGTATATCTTTTAAATTTTCTTTGATACTTTCAGTCTTTGGAATTTCTATATATATATTTTAAGATTCAGCTTGCCAATTTCCATAAGAATGGTCACATGTAATTTATAATTAGAATTTTATTCATCTTATAAAGCAGTTGGGGCAGAATTCACATCTTTAAAATATGAAATCTTCAAATATATAAACCTGGTATATACTTCCATCAAGTTAGATCTTTTAAACTTTTTCTTTTTAGTAACATTTTGTAGTTTTCAATGTAAAAGTATTGAACAACTTTTGTTAAGTTTATTCTGAGGCATTTGGTATTTTTGGTGTTATCATAAATTAAATACCCTGTATTATTTATTTTTCTACTTGTTTGTACTAATATATAAAAGTAATAATTAAATTCAGCCAACAGAAAGCTATAGTCAGTTACTACATTTAGCTTTTTATCTATAGAATTCCAGTGCATGTATAACATACACAATTAAGTTGCACATGAATAATGACGTATGTTTCTTTTTGAATCACGATTTTTATTTATTCTTCTTGTTTTATTGTATTTGGAATGATACAAATATTAAACATCCTTATCTCTTGTCATATTTCAGAGAGTACCTACAATATTAAATAATTAAATAAGATTTAGAGGGTTTTTTGTAGCTATAGCTTACCAGATGATTAAGGCAGTATCTTTCTGTATATTTTTTATCATGGGTTTATCATTGGATGAATTTTATTAGTTTTTTAATGTATCTACTGAGACCTTCATATGGTTTTTGTCTTTTATTAATTTGTGATTTCTTTCTAAATATTAAACCAATATTTTATTCCTGAAACAAACTCAATATGCTTATAATATAGTACTATTTTTCTATATTTCTGGATTTAATTTTCTTATATGTTGTTTAGATTTTCTTGCGTGCATGTTCATGAGAGATGTTGGCCTATAATTTCTTTTTCTTTGTTGCATGCTTTTTGTCAAGTTTTGTGTTAAGGTCATGTTGGGCCCATAAAACAAGTTTGCAAATGTTTCTTATTATTCTGTTCTCTGGAAGAGTTTGTTTAAGATTGGTGTTTTCTTTTTCTTAAATGTTTAGGAGAATTCACCAATGAAGATATTTGAATCTTAAGTTTTATTTGTGGAAATGTTTTCAATTAAGAATTCACAATTTTGTTCATATTTTTTATTTCTTAGCTTAGCTTCAGTGAATTGAGTTTTCATTTAAATCATTAAATTTATTACAATGACGTTTTCTCAATGTCTTTATTTCTTCAATCTGTGATATTTGTAGTGTCATGTTCTTTTCTTTTTTTAATGCATCAACTTAATTTTTTTGGAGAAATTTTCAGTTTACAGAAAAATTGAGTGTAAAGTACAGAGAGTTCCCATATCCCCTCCACCCCGAACCCATGCACAACCTTTCCCACTGTCGACATCCGGTGCCAGAGTAGTACCTTCGCTACAGCCCAGTAACCTGCACTGATGCACCATTATCACCCAAAATACACAGATTAATTAGGGTTCATGCTAGTTATTATGCATTGTATGAATTATGACAAATATATAATGACTTGTAGCTACCATTGTAGTATCATGCAATGAAACATTGTTTCAATGTTCCAAAATTCTCTGCGCTCTATTTGTCCTTCCCTCCCGACGAACTCTTGACAATCGCTAATCTCCATAGTTTTGACTTCTCCAGAATGTTGTATAGTTGGAATCACATAGGAGGCAGCCTTTTCAAGTTGACTTATTTCACAGCCTCCACAGAGGCAAAGGTGGCAATGTCCCATTTTTATAGGGATTACTCTGTGACTATTTGAGTATTCATTTGTAATAGTAGTATTATAATAAGGGATAATAGTTGCATTACACTGTCTATATAGCAGCTTCTGAATCAGTGCTTCCTAAGCCATCTGTGATAGAGGACTTTTTAATAAAATAAAATAAATTTAAAAAGCACAAAATGCATGTGCATTTTGAATGATTAGATTTAACAAACATAAAACTACTGTGAAACTCATTAAAAATTCCCTTTAGTTTTCTGTACTTCTGATTGAACAGTAACACTCCATGAGTCAGCACTTGCTGTGAGCCATGCTTGGGTAGACCTGCTCTAGCACATTCACGTGTTCAATTCCCAACCACCTTACAGGCAAGTTCTTTTATTTTCTCAATTGTACAAATGAGGAGAACGAGGCACAAGTCTTCATGTGACTTGTTCAAGGACATATACTTATAAATGTTAGGGACAATATACCCAAGATGCGGAGTTGACACTCTTAATGACTATACTTGTATTGGAAGAAATAAAGATTTCTAATATGTTTCTAATACCAAATAATCAATGACAGAGTTATAGCAGTTCTTCATATTTGTGTTACACCTTGTACTGTCCAAAGTACTTTTACATATATTTTACCGCTTGCTAGTCACAGAAACACTGTAAGTAAACAGTACAAGAATTATTTCCCCCATTTTCATGTGTAAATGTTGGGCCCCTGGTATGTTACCTGAGGTGAAAGATAGAACTTGAGCCGAATGTCTGCAGTCATCGTCTCTTTTGCGATAAGAATCATGGAATAGGGAACACGTGCCTCAGACAAGATAGACTAAGGTGCCAAGAATCTCTGCTACTCAAAGTAGCGAAATATTTTGTGGGAGAAAATAAAACATAAGATGCATAGCTATGCTTATAATAAAAATCGATATCAGTCATAAACAAAGATGGCATTTTAAAAGAGAAAGCTAGAGATATGACCTGAGGCTTCGGTTGCCTTGGTAAATTTACAGTTGATTTACTCAGAGGCCCATGTTTGAACATGTCCCAGGGAGCAGGAAATGTGGAAATGATTGCAATAGGCAATGATGAGGCCTTCAAAGAACTGTAATCTTAGTAATGTGTAGTAGAAAAATAAACCTAGCAACTGTATGAATACTTGTCTGTGCCTACTGCGGTCTGGGTGAATAAAAGCTATTCCCTTAAGATATCAAATTTTGGGTATATTTGGCATTGAAGTTCACACTATCTGCAAATTTTGAAAAATGAATATAAAATGTCATTCTAGACAGGCAATATTTTTGATATTTCTAGAGGGGCCACACGAAGCCTGTTTTACATGTATATTACCAAGACTTTGCCAGAAGAAACTGACTCAAGCAAAATAAACAAATAAAAAATCCACTAAAGGTTTGAATTTTTATGCTTGAAGAAATAAATGGACAAATTTACACAATGAAAATTCAATATTAAAAAAATTGAAATTGAGTAGTAAAAATAACAATGAAATGTTTTATTTGATAGCATTAAAACCTCAGTGGAGTGACTTAAATGTGGCTGAGGAAGGAATTAGTGAACAGGAAGATGAATCTGAGGACGTCAGCTGAAACCAGCTTAGAGAAATAATGACAGCCTAAGAGACATGCAGACTAAAATCATAAAGTCCAAGGAAGTCATAAAATGAGTTTCAAAATGAGCAAATACAGAAATCGGGGAAAGTACAATAGTCAAGCATGATAACTATGGAAACTTTTCAATAATAAAGTATCTTGAGCAGAATTAATAAAATATGAATTGTTACTGTAATATATTTTAATGAACAAGCAAAGTGCTGAAGATGAATACATTTTAGAACAGCCACAGGGACAGATTGCTCTCGTTTGAATTTGCTTATACAATGATAGCCAAGATTTCAACAGAGACCATTCAGAGATGATTTGTGTGTTTAGTTTCCATTCTGATTGTAAAAAGGCTTCGGGTGATAACAAGAGCCTAATCTTTATCCCGGACCAACGGGAAACCAATGAAGGGTTCTGAGCAAGAAAGTCACATGATATTTGATTTTTAGTTAGATGACTTTGGATTATTGCGACACATTAGAATGCTCTTTATACATATATTCAGGGGAAAATCTATGGCAATTCACTAGCTGAATGAGGCTGATTAACTTTCTAAGTTCTTCTGAGTCACCTTTCCATTTATAAAATGAAATGAATTTTTTAAAAGATCTGTTCTTGCAACATCATGGGTTTGTGTTAACCCTTAAATATGTATAGAATTCACTGTTAACTCAGAAAAGACAGAAGCATTATTATCCATACCTTGTTTAGGAGAGAAATAAGCAGTGTGAACACAGTGAAAGGGAATGAGCATGCCAACCCAGCAGATTTCTTTGCAAGTTTAAATTAGAATTTGGACAACAGATTTGCATACTGGGTCCAACATTTTAGGGAGAATTTTGTATTCATAACCGGTAAATTATTGCTACATTTCCTGAGGGGTTGTGGGATTTTCAGCAAAGTCTAAGGGATGTCTCTCCCAAACTTACAAAAGCAATATTCTTAAGGCAAAGAAATGATACCTCTAGGCCCTTAGTAGTGGGAAAAAGCTACTAGTTTTTTAATATTTCAAAAATGTTGAAAGTAGTTTCCAAAATTAAACACTAACACCTAATTATAGTTGGATCCCTGCAACTTGATGGACAAGATTTCATCCTGGCTAGGAAGTTGGCTCAGATGATAAAATAAAACAAAATTAACATTATTAAAACAAAACATAAAGAACAGCATAAAAGATGGTGTGTTTGTGTGGAACGAAAGTGAAGTTTCATAGACATTCAGTCAAGACATGGGTATAATGTTAAGACTCTTTGTTTTCTCCCAAGACCTTCAATTTGTGTATATTACTTTCCTGTTCATGTCAATTAACTGTTGCAAAAACAATATGAAGTAGACTTACTATTTATTTGATATAAGAATGCTGAAAATTACAGGGTTTAGAGAAAGCCCCAAAGCTGAGACATGAGAGAACTGGGATTGAGTAGTTTTCTTTTGGCTTGAAGTCTCACATTTTTATCTCAATATTGTAGCAGTGTTTACTGAGACTTCCTATTTTAGAGATACTTCAATGATTTCTGAGGTCATGAATTGTGAGGACAACGGAGGTAATATACATGGAAGTTAGAAATGTATTAATTATATTTCAGTTTTGATCAAATAATGGTTTAAGAAAGAAAAATCCAAATAGTAGAAATGCCCTTTACAATAAGACCTACATTATAGCACAAATGTTCCCATCAACTAATCAAATAACTATAGGCCAACTTTTAATTTGTTCATTAAGCAAAACTTGAGAACTTGTTATATGACAAGTTCTAAAATAGGATAGGAAATAAGATAAATGGGGCATGGACTCTGTTGTTTTCATAGGACTAATAGTTCATTGCTGTGAATCCTTCCAGGGGTGTCCAACTGGTAGCCCGTGGGCCACACATGGCCCAGGATGGCTATGAATGCAGCCTAAGACAAATTGTAAATTATGCATGGAACCTTTTGTTTTTGCTCATCAGTTTTCATCAGTGTTTGCGAACTTCATGTGTGGCCCAAGATAACTCTACTTCCTCCATTGTGGCCCTGAGTTGCCCAAATGTTGGACACTTGTGTGGTTAGCCTTTATGAATAGCACACTCCTTCAAGAACCCATTGAAAACTTTGGATTCTGTCCACAGAAAACTGTAGAGGTAACATAGACTTGTAAATACAATTCTGTAAACAGTTTCACGGGCTTATGCAAAGCACTCCCTTCCCAAAATGCAGGACATCCACAAACCTTCTAGAAGACATAGACCTCACTTAGGTCAGTCACCTCACCTTGAAGTATTGGAAAGAGAAATACACAAACAAATTGGTAATATTAAAGGTATGTACTAGTCCCATTGGTGGCCAGCAGGAAAAAAATGGTGAGCTCTGCTAACCAAAGCCCAGGGGTGGCGTCCAAGAGGAGGAGACACTTGGGCTGGATTCTCAAGAATGAGCTCAGGGGTCAAAAAGTCTCTTTGGAATTTCAGTTTCTTAAGTTGTAAAACATAGGCCAAAAGATCTTTCAGGTTCTCTTCAGCCATGGTATTTTATAATTTTATGGAGTTCAAAGGTGCTGGTAAGCTGATGTCCTTCTACCCATTGGCACTGGTCAACCTCAGCCTTTAACACATTGTGCTACCACCTTGCTCCCAAATAGACAGAATCAGAACTAGTTTAGAAGAAAGAGGAGATATGACATAAGACTTTCTTACACCCTTTTGAGAAAGAGGCCATGACTCCAGAAAAACTTCAAAAACTTTTTCTCTATCAGCTTCTGCCTTGAGGATGTCTCCAAATATTTTGTCATGAAGTAGGGGGTGCCTTCCGTCTGAGCTGCTGAAGTGTTGGGCAGGGCCACCAAAGAGTGACCACGCAGGGCAGGAACACATGTAAACATTTCTCAGAAAACCACGTTTCTCCCTTTTCAATTGAGAAAACGTTTTGTTTTTGTTTAGGAATCATAGAAACCGCGAATGAGCAAGCTGAATTGGGTCATCAAGTCTTCCCTCCAGGGAGCGGATGAGTTGCTGCATCATATCCATTCAATTCTTTCCCAGTTTCACATGGAGACTCCACTGGGGGTTTTCACCACCTCTCTGCACAGTGGCTCTGTTCTCCAAGTCAGCGTTGCACGGGTAATAATGGAAGCAAAAGAAAGAAGAACCTCAAAAAATGTTTAAGGGGGTGATTTAAAAAGTTAGCTATGTATAAATATTAAAATGGAATAGGTATAGGGAAGCTGAAACACATAGTGTTTCATCAGGTCTGTTACCCTAAGGTAAAAAGGTAATCATGTTTCCATTTCCTGACTGCAAGTGCCGTGTCTTGTGTCTGTCAGAGACCAAGATTTTTGACCTCTGAAAGTATCTTGATGTTTTTTTAAATTTTGGGTTTTTTAAACATGTTATTTTTCTGAGTATTTTTAGCTTCCAAGGAATCTATTGTCATGTGTATATTCTAAGAGTACATTTATTTCTGAGGTTGGTCCAGAAAGTATCCAGCCAGGTGACATGCAAAACAGAGACATTTTTTGAAGAAGATACAAAGAAACATTGTACACAGCACGATGATGCCTCAGTCCCCCTCTTGGGGGCATCTTGTTTACTGTTGGATTTTATGTATTCAATACTTGCTTTTGTCCAGAAATTTCTGGAGAGTGTATGCTGCAGATTCCAGAACATGACTGACTTGGCTTATATACCTGCTCCATTTTTTTTTACCTTAGGCATCCTACATAACACGTTCGTGTCTGCCTCAGTTTCCCCATCTCTAACATGGAAACTTGGTATGTCCTTCATAAAATTGTGATGATTTAATAAGTGGATTTATGAGAGGCAGTTAGAATACTACCTGAAATCTAGCATAAATTTAATATTAACTATTATATATTATATCAGTACATGTTTATGATTGCACTAATGTCTTCATTCATTGTTCAGTATGTTTATTATTTACATTAAACTAGATTTGTATGCTTTAATTCATCAATATTAATTATTATTATCATTATATGTCTCACTGCTGGCCCTTTGTTCTGAAATCTCTCCATTATATACTTATTTCTTTAGATCCCAAATCACTTTAGTTTCATATGGTCTACTAAATGAAAAGAAACACCTCTGAGAAGAATATTAATACATTATTTGTGAATTAATATGCCAAATTGTGTCCTCTGACCCAGAGTCTGGAGAAGGTATTCCTAGTGGATGGGTCTAGCAGCATGTGGTGGGCACTCAGAAGGAGATTCAAAGGGAAACAGTGAGCTCAGACTGGAGTGAGTAGGCTGCCCGGGAACACCAGCCTTCTTCACAATTCAGTGTGAGCATTCCGTGGACGGGCCGCTATTTAATTCGTGGGACAGCTGTCCTCTCACAAACAAAAACATGGGTTTCATTCATCCCCTCTGAGTGTAAGATTTTTGTTTGTTTGTTTTTTTTAGCAGCTTCTAAGTTCAGACCATTATTTAAGCTTATCAGCTGACAATAACACATTTTTGTAGTTAGAATTCTATAATTATATATTGTACCTATTTTTCAATGTTATCTAAAAAATTAAATTATTTTAATTTAAAAATATCATATTCAATATTTGTATTTAAAGTATATGCTCATGACAAAATATTTAGAAAATGCATTAAATGGAAATAAAGTAAAATAAAACTATTTCTAGTGCCAATATTCTAAGATAAACACACTTACCATTTTTGTTTGTCTACTTTATTTTTCTTTATTTAAACATTAGCATTTGGAACTATCAGAAAGAGAAAATATAGGAAAAAAACCCATTTACTATTGCAACAAAAAATAAGTAAAGTACCTAGGAATAAATTTTTATCTAAGAATAAATTACCAAGGATGTAAAAGACCTATCCTCAGAAAACTATAGGACACTGAAGAAATTGAGGAAGATATAAGTAAGTGGAAGAATGTACCATGTTCATGGATTAGAAGAATTAACATCATTAAAATGTCCACACTTCCTAAAGCAATCTATAGATTCACCCTAATTCCTATTAAAATACCAATGACTTACTTCACAGATGTAGAACTAACATTAAAAAAATTCATATGAAACCAAAAAAGATCCTAAATAGTCTGAGCAATCTTGAGAAAGAAGAACAAAGTTGGAGGGATCACAATACCTGACATCAAACTATACCACAAGGACACTGTAATCAAAACAGCCTGGTACTGGCATAAGAACAGACATATAAATCAATGGAACAGAATAGAGTGCCCAGAAGTAAACCCATGCCTTTATGGTCAGTTAATATTTGATGAAAGAGGCAAGGCATACAATGGAGTAAAGATAGTCTCTTCAATAAATGCTGTTGGGAGAACTAAAATGGTACATGCAAAAAAATGAAACTAGACCACTGTCTTCCACCATACACCAGAATAAACTCAAAATGAATAAAAGACTTAAACAGAAGTCATCCTACCATTAAAATCCTAGAGGAAAACACCAGCAGATATCTCATTTCAGATATCTCATGTAGCGATGTTTTTGCCAATGCATCTCCTAGAGCAAGGGAAACAAAGGAAAAACAAACAAAAGGGATGACACCAAATTAAAAAGCTTCTGCATGGCTAAAGAAACCATCATCAAAATGAAAGGAAAAGCCACCATATGGGAGAACATATTTGCCAGCGATACATTAGAAAAAACAAACACTTCTCCAAGGAGGACATACAGAGGGCCCAGAGACATATGAAAAAATGCTCCCCGTCGCTAGCCATCAGAGAGATGAAAATTAAAGCCACAATGAGATATCACCTCACACCTGCCAAAATGGCCATTACTAATAAATCAACAAACAACAAGTGCTGGTGAGGATGTGGAGAAAAGGGAAGCCTAGTGCACTGTTGGTGAGAATGCAGACTGGTGCAGCCACTGTGGAAAACATTATGAAACACCTTCAAAAAATAAAAAATGAAACTGCCTTATGACCCAGTGATTTCACCTCTGGGAATATATTCTAAGAATCCCAAAATACCAGTTCAAAAGCATATATGTACCCCTGTGTTCATAGCAGCATTATTTATAATAGCCAAAATCTGGAAACAGCCTAAGTGCCCATCAGTAAATGAGTGGGTAAAAAAAACTGTGATACATTTACACAATGGTATACAATGCAGCAGAAAGAAAGAAGGAACTTGTGTCTTATGCAACAGCATGGAAGGAACTGGAGACCATTATGCTAAGTAAATTAAGCTAGTCAGTGAAAGACAAATTCCATATGATCTCAGTTATATGTGGAATCTAATGAACCAAGTAAGTCAACCAGCAAAACAGAATCAGAGGCATAGAAACGTGGAACAAACTGACAGCTGTAAGAAGGGAGTGGGGAGGTGGGGACTGATAGAGAAAAGGTGAAGGGATTATCCAAAGAATATATATGCATGACCCATGGACATGGGCCATAGTTTGGGGATTGCCTGTGGGAGTGGAGGGGGGGAGCTGGGTGAAGCAGGGAAAATTGGGACAACTGTAATAGCATAAACAATTAAATATTAAATAAATAAATATTAATATTTGTATTTTGTTAACATCCTGTTCTTTTGCTCTTTTACTTTATATACATACAACAATTCTGTTACTTTTTGTATATAACTAAATATCATACTTTCATTATTATGTAGGGTGTAAAACAGTTTAATGGCCTG
This sequence comes from Carollia perspicillata, assembly GCA_004027735.1. Taxonomy (NCBI): domain Eukaryota; kingdom Metazoa; phylum Chordata; class Mammalia; order Chiroptera; family Phyllostomidae; genus Carollia; species Carollia perspicillata. The sequence continues at coordinate 7,072 of PVKM010009953.1, read as the reverse complement.
CATAAATGGGTTTAGTAGATGTGGTTTCCACATTTCATTTAACTATTTTCCTAACTGCTACATTCTAGGACACTCTTGGACAGAGACATGACATTTTGGTATTCTGTAATAATTTAAAAGAAACCAAATGTGTCAGGATCACAGAATATTGTTAATTTTATAGATGCCACAGTCTCTAGGTGGACTCTGGGGTGGCCAAGGAAATGGTAAGAATCAGCACAAGATTATTTTTGAACAATCCAAAGAGAACCCCTTCTCTCCTTGCAATATTTCATTTCACAACCTCATCTGAATTTTAGCCTCTTCTGCTCATCGTGACAGCCAAGGTCATCAGGGCGGGCTAGGAAACATCTAAAGCCTAGAGAATACAAGTCCATGCTACAATGGCAGGCAGTGATGAAAACCAAAGACTTAGCTCTGATCAAAGAGGCTTCTTTAGTGATTCTCTATACCATGCAGTGAACCATCAAGCTTATCTAAGCGTTTCACCATAGAAGAAAATAGACACTTTCACGTATTTCCTACAAGAATGGGAAGTGTCAATTTAACTAAAATATTTATAGAACCCAAAATATGCAAAGAATTCTGATTAGAACTATGAAAAAGACCTCACTCTTTGCCCAAGGAGCTTAGAATATGCCCTAAAATGCTTAGTATTTTGAGATCAAGTCTGCCTGTCTTTATCTACACTCCCGGGAAAAGCCAGTATGGAGACTCCAACTTCCATTGTAACTGTGTTAAAAAGCACAGTCTGTTCATTTAAGTTTCCACTAAGTGTACAGAGCCACTCTGGCTGAAAGAAGGATACTATGAAAAAGGGAGAATAGGAAAACTGCATCAAAATGGTGGCCTCTTAATGATGTAATTGAGTGCTAATAAAGTGACAGCTATCCTTAGATTTAGTTGACCTTTAGAAGGTTCCTACTGCTTTTCACCTCCTGGTAGATTCTTGCAATACTTCCTCCATTTATTGTGAACCGGCTCTTGCCAACTAGCAACTGTGTGTGTAAGCATTGTAAAATGACTTGCTCTTGTGATGACTCTCACTTTCTTTACAAAATTAGCAAGCAGAACTCTTCATTTTACTTGTCTTTTGTGATGTGATTTTTCTCCTCTCAACTTCTGCTTGTACAGTCAGCCCTCCAGATCCATGGGTTCTGCATCTATGAAGTCAACCAATCACAGATTGAAAATATTCAAAAAATGTTACATTGTTGCTGACATGTATTATGTAAATAGTTCCAGGATGGTTGCATCTGTCCTGAACATGTACAGACTTTTACTTCTTGTCATTATTTCTTAAACAATACAGTATAACAACTGTTTACACAGCATTTACACTGTATTAAGTAAGTAATCTAGAGAAGATTTAAGGTTTATGAGAGGATGTGTGTGAGTTATATGCAAACATCACTACACCATTTTATGTAAGGGGCTCGCATATCCTCAGTTTTGTGTATCCCCAAGATACCCAACTGGTCCTGGAACCAATTCCCCATAAATACTGGGGAACAATGTACTTGATTTTATGGAATAAGATACAGAACAACTCATATTATCTTTTCTGCAAGAGAATGAAGATTTACAAAGCTCGCATCAGTCAGAGGAAAAGTATCAATTGGCTAGTTGCTTCTAAGTCATTTTCAAATTGAGTAAGAAATACCCTTTACAAGTCATTGTGGAAGATTCTTTTGCACAGGGTTACCACTCTCGAAGTGTTTAAATTTGCTTCTCAGCAGCCATCCATCAGGCCATCCCCATAGGCCCCAACCTAAATCTTAGTGTTAATGAGAACCTCATGCCTTCAAGCCTGAGAGCAGGACTTGGAACCTCTTCTAACTTAAAGCATGTCATCCTGAGTCCTATGCAGTCACTTACTGCTGAATCTGGCTCGTTGATGCTTTTGGCTTATCCAGAAGATTTCATATTTTAGTATCATACTGGCTCTTAGTTGCCTGGTCTCAGAATCCAATGAGAGATACTTGATTTACTGAGAAACTTAGTCTCTTCTCATACTCTGATGAGACCTGTAAGAAATGAATGGGAGATTTAAGGGAGCAAATGTTCTTTTGGAAGTGCCTACCTTTTCCTTGGCTTTCTAAATGATTCTGTTTAAGTGATTGGGGCTGGTCTGGACAGCCAGCAAACATGGGAGATTTACAGCCTCTAAAACAATACCTTCCAACATTTTTTTTTTCTGGAAAGCATGGCCCAAAGGCAGCCTTTGATTGACCTGAGCCCCTAAAGAAGCAAACAAAGACTTAATGTGCTTCCTTCCTAAGAGACTTGGCATTTTATGGTTTTCTAGAAAATTTGGAGCAGCAGTAAGCAGGAATCTTGTACCCTTTCCTCATCTGGATAGCAGGCAGGCTCCATCCCACAGCTAAATCAGCTACTTCACTCTCTCGTGACCGTCCACAATGCAGTATCTACACAGTTTACTGTGTCAGCTGCCATTACCCACAAAGATTCCTGTTCTGGGGAGGGAAATGAGAGAAATTATATACACTCACACTTTGGGAGGTGATACTTAGCAATAGGGAAAAATGAAACCAGTATTTTACTCCTTACCAAATATCAAGAAAGGTAACGAAGAAAAAGAAAGATGCCATTTGGGCAAAGCTTTTAAGTGTTTAGTATTTTAGAAGTTTACATATATATTTTATACAAATTCTATGTAAAATTTTGAACTTTGCTCCAGAAAGAGGTGCAATTTTTGAAGTGATACGAGTTTTTCAGAAAGGAAATGGAATAATTGCATAAGATAAAACCGAGATTCTTTCCCAGGGATTACACTTCTGACTAATTCATTCACACGAAACTCTAAGAGTCAGGCACAGTCGTAGAAGTGAATGTTATGGCCATTAATTGTTACCATACGAAATGTATGCTATTACAGATCTACAGTGTGTCCACTTTGCAACTGATTGTCCTCACCTACACTCATCTTTGAAGTGTTTCATTATAAAATACACAAGTGGCAACCAGTCTAGGCTCCAAGAGAAAGATGGAAAGAAATCTCCAGGGGCTACATTTTTTCTGCCTCTGTGCTATTTGCCTCAACTGTCCTCTTGTAAGAAAGATCATTTTGTAATGATAATAGCTATTATATGTTGAGTAATTACACTATGTCTGCTGATATTCTGAGAACTTTACATGAACACCCTCCTGTAATTCTCATATCAAATACATAAGTCCTGTTGTATCCCCTATCTTCAAGAGGAACAAAAAGAGCCCTGAGCATCTGAGTATGTTGTGCATTGCATAGCAAAAAGCAGGGTTGCAAGTGGAACCTATTCAGTTGCCTGATGCTGTACCGATAGCTCCTACGCCATGCGCCTGCTGCTAAGTTCATTAATGGAGAGCTGAAGCTTGTGCGGTGTGATCGTAATAAGTGTAACTGGGGTCAGGGCCTGAAAGCTGCAGAGGGAAGCTTCCACTTAAAAACAATAAATGTGGTTTTAAAAACTAGAGTTCTCCAGACTGTTCTGTTTCTAGCATAATACCCAGTTCACTGTGGGTGCTCAGTAAAAGATGGGTTATATGGCTGCCCCCAGATGCAATGAGCTGAGCCTCTGTAACTCTTGAAATTGAGGCTGAACAACTCATTTGGAAGATAATGGAGAGGGGTCCTTACATCATGAGATTAAATTAAATGATCTCTCAATTCTTTCCACCTATGTAACCTAATTAGTTTAAAAATCTGTATATCTTTAGAAAAATAAAAGACAGGAGTGAGGGAGAGCAAGGGGGATGGAGGGAAGGAGAAATAGAGAAGAGGAGGAGAGTTTCTGGACCTAATGTTCAATTATTTCTAGGAACTGGTAGTAAATAGCCTAACTTCTCATAGATTAGCCAGACCTGTTACATGGGTCATCCTACCTTGAAGGGAGGGAGCAGAGGATGCATCCCTGAGTCATAGAAGGAGAAGTCAAGGCAAGAATGGAAATGGCTAATTCTCCCATGACCCCTTCCAATGGATCATGAATAGCTTTTCCACAAATCCCCCCTCCTCATGGCCACATGTGACACAGAAAAAACCAGCACACAGCCTTACGAACCCCCAGGGTCCGATTGCCCCATCCTCCTGCGAAAGAGTGTTTTTTGGGTGTTATTCTTGGAGTCTGAGAGTTTAGAAACCAAGTCAACTGTCAGCAAACTTTCTCAAATAGGGTTGAGGTTATACTCAGGGAGCCAGCCATGTAGACAACCATGAATCAGCGATCACTTTGCTACTCCTTTGCCAAAATGTGGAACAGATACCTGCTTATGTACTGATTAAGGTAGACATTGATTTAGAGCTTTTGGATCCTCTTCCAACAGAAGAGGGTCTAGATTTTTCCAACAAAGTGAATTAAGCTGGCTAATTTGGCATAGATTACAAATATTTTTTCTTACTCAACAAATCCATTGGCTGCTTTTCTTGTTTGGTTTTGTTTTGATTAAATTGTCTTTACCAGAGAAACTCTCTTTTGATTTAGATTTTTGGGAAGAGTTATCATGTGCTCTAACTTGGGCCTCATCCAAGGAACTCCCAACTAGTTAGCATATAACGCCACTTCCCCTTAACTGTTATCTTTGTCGTCAGCCAACTGCAAATGCCTTGATCATGATTGATTTCTTTGGGACCATGACTTAATTAAAATTCTAATTGCTGAGTGATACAGGCAGGGAGGCCTTGCCCACTGACTGGCAAGATGCATAATGTGAATATGAATCTTTTCCCCTTAGTTCGCCACAGGACAACTCTAAGTGTCAGTGAGTGCAGAACTGAAGTTCAGAAAATAACCAAGAACCCAGTGCTCAGATAAGACTATGCACCCTGGTAGTGAAAAAATAAAACTGTAGAATAGTGAATGCTAACACAGAAAACGAACTTCTGCCAATAGGTACTGAGCAGTGGTCATTTGCAGGGTGCTGCGTGGCTCTTGTGATGTAGCCCCCAGGTCCCCCTTTAGCACGTGGCTCTCACTGCCAAGCTGCTGCGAGTAGAAGTTACTGATAAACTCACAGCTGAATGCTTCTCTGGGAATCGCCTCAGTTGAAGGAGTTTGTAGGCCCAAGTCGATCGGCCTTCCGAACAGGCCAGCCCTATCCAATAAATCATCCATTCTAGGGTACAAATGACCTCTTCTCTTTGCCTCAAAGCAAGACGTCTCCGAAGAGCCAACTCAACTCTAGCGCTCCCTAGAGATGAGTGAGGTCACCGTTAAAATTGTATCGCAGCTCAGTTTTTCCCTCTGATCCTGTTGTCCTACCCCTTTAGAGGTCTTACTACCAAGAATACTCCCCAATAATTTCTGTTTATAAATCCTCATCTCAGAATTGTTTCCTAAGGAACTTGATCCAAGCAAAATACTCTTCTTTGTACTGAATGGTGATGGTTGGTTTTGGTTACAGGGATGGATACTCACTGAGTCTCTGCACACTTCCAATGTAGTGAAGGTGCTAGAATGACAGGCAACTAGCTATATTATAAAAAAGAACACCATTCCTCCCCCTGCAAAACAGAATTCTGTTGTCTCATGTCTTCCCTTCCACGGTGCTCCATGCAAACTGCTACTTTGTATGATGTTACATTATATCATTTGGTTACTGCTGTAAGTCTCTTGCAAAAAGTTTGAACATTTTGGAGAGGAGGATTTAGTCTTCTTTACCTTTATGTCTCTGGCATGCTGCCTACTGTATGGGAGATGCTAAGTGATTTCTGTTGAATTAAGGGATGAATTCATGAGCAAAGATAAGTAACACAGTTTGGAAGTTTAATGCTTATGGAGTGATAAAAAATAAGAGAAGAAAATGGAATTTGAGTTGGGCCTTCAAGAAATTTAGTGTGTTTGGGGCATGGGGTATTTTCCATAGAAAGAAACATTGTCTGTCCCATCAAAGTAGGGATTGAGTCATATATTTGCAGTCATAATAACAGAAGCAAGTCAAGCTAATTGAAGAAACAAGGGGTCTTTACTGACACATAACAGTATATTTCTTGGAACGTTCAGCCAGTATTTCAAGTGTTCCACATGAGGGCTTCAACCAGGAACTCGAACACCAGGTGTGATGATTTTCTCTGCAGAATCAAAGCTCCCCAGCTCTACTTGTCCGCTCGCTCTTGTGTCTCTGCAACCCTGCACCTTCAGGGCACATTGACCTCTTCATTCAGTAACTGAAAAGAGAGGCTGTGAGTCAAGAAGAAAGATAATTGCCCCGGGAGTAGCCAAGTATCAAATTCCAGCTCAGTGTTTGTGATCAGCAAAGAGTTGGGGGAGACACCTTAGAAATTTACCTTAATTACCTTATTTACTGTTCACAGCAATCTTGCAAGTGAAGTAATATTATCCTTGCTTTGTAGATGAAGGAACCCAGGCACAGGGTTTTGAAGAAACATGCCCCATTTAGTTACCCATTTTAGCAAGTGGTAGAGCTAGACTTTGAATCCCTCCAATCTCTGAAGACAGAATCCAATCGTCCCCATTAAACTACCATCCCAATGCATCCATAGGTAAACCAGTCTTTCCAGAAATGTATCATTATCATTCCTCTCTATATGGTTGTTCTTATCGTTCTCCTGAGTTAGATTAACTCTGTGTCTACCTTTTGACACCTACTACTAATACTTCACCCAATACTTGGCCTATATACAACTCCACATTATTTTAAACCTTCTAAACTATTAGTACTTCATTAAATACTTTTATATATTGCTTTTATACGTTCCCCTAACAGTTTTGTTTGCAGGCTCATCTCTCTGGAAATACATTCTCTTTTCTTCTACTCAGTAGTACCATGCCCAGTGCTACACTCATACTCAACACTCAACACAAACTTAAGAAACAGTAGATGCCCTGAGTGCAATTGCAAGCACCCTGGGTGGCCAGAGCTCTGTGAATCAGGGGAGACAAGCACAAGTGATGGGTGGAATTCAGTGCGATTAAATGCCCCCTCTACTAGCATGGCGCATAAAGTTCCATGGGAATGAGGAAAAGAGCAAAGTCAGGGAGGTTTGGAGAGGCTGTATCTTTTCCCATACTCATTCTAACGTAAAGGACAGACAGGCTGGAGAGGATGTAACAGA
>PVKM010009952.1:0-35822 GCA_004027735.1 Carollia perspicillata | reverse complement strand
ACTGAATACCAGAATTGCAAACAGGAGTTCCACCAGCACCGAAGCCAGTTGGTAGCTTAAGGTAAAAAACTGTGCCTTCTATTGTGATCTGTTTTCTCAGCTAGCTGTTGAAGGGAACTTGTTTACGCTTTGGCAGTCACAGTATTTACCAACTGATCAATTGGCAGAAGAAAACAGATAACAAATGCACACTATTTATGCAAAAGGCCCATGCAGCTATTTTATGGTGGCTTACTAGAGGTCCTGAAACCTGACTTGTGTGCACTGTTACCTAGCAACCTGTTACGAAGTCACTGGGGAGTGAGATGCATCGGTAATTTTTTGTGTGTGTGCATATTTGGATGTAAATGTAAACTCGGTGACTGTGGTGATGCAGCCCACGGGAGAAGGTATGTTCCAAAGAGGGGAATACATTTTCTGGAGGGAATTTTTTTTTTAATTCCACTAGCTCTTTGGATGGCCGAGCCCTGTAATTGATAGCTGCTGTCACTGTGGTGCTGTGTGTGCCCGACTGAGTCTGTGGCTGTGATGCTGGGACCGGAGGACCGAATCCCAGAGAACTGTGGCTGAGCGTCTAGCTCTTTCCCTCCTCCAATGTAGTGCAGTCATGGTCAACATCGGGCCTTGTCCCTTGGCATCACAACGACACCATTGTTCTTGCGCAGAGTGTTAGCCAGGCTCTGTGCGCGCACCTGCTGGGGCTGTAGGGAGCAGCTGTTGGTGGGCCCAGTGTCTGTGAGTCTCTGTGCCAACCTCATCACTGTCCGCAGAACTGGAGCACAGTGACAAATTCAAGCATGTACATACCTACTTGTTTCCAAAAGAGAGATGGGAAACACTTGATTCTTTCTTACTTGATTATTAAGGGGAGTCTTTCTTGCTCTTTCAACTGAAACCGAGCATAGAGATGACCTAAGGGAAGCCGGTGGGATTAAAAATCATGGGTGGAATGCTGCTTTAAACAGACTCTTCATCTTCCTCCCACCCACACCCTGATTTCGACATATCCCAGCTTATGTGTGCTTGTGAAATCGAACCCCTTCTCCCAGTTATCAACTAACGCTTCTTCTGCCTGAGCCCACACTTAACATTTCTCAGTCCTTCAAGATCGATGCTGTTCCCTGGAACCAAGGCTTTCCAGACTCAGCACCATCATTGATTGAGGCAAGAGAATTGGCCAGCCCCCGCTGCTAGCTTTCTAGGTTATAAGAAAAAATAATCTTGTCAACTTTGCTCAGGGTTTTCGCCTACAAGGCAGGTCTTTGAGGGCTGCAGCCCTACATGTTTGTGTAGATCCTTCTTGGGAGCCAGGAGATGCATGCAGGTGGGCGCATCTCTGGGCAGGGATCCAGGGGCCCCATGACCCGGGGTGTGCAGGGGAGAGGGTTCACCTGAGCTCAGAGCACGGACGTTCCTGCTGCTTCTGTGCCCTCTCTCTGCGACCCAGAACCCAGCAGCAGGTCGAACTTTGGAGTTTTTGCTTTGTTTTGTTTTTAATGCCAGGGTCCAGTTCACTCCCAGAAATTAGGATTTAATTGTTCTGGGATAAAGCCTAGTCATTGATATTTTCTTTAAAATCCTCAAATGATTCTAACATGCGACCAAGACTGACGACCACTGGTGTGGAATATAAACTTGGTTCCTGGTACAGCTTCTTTTCAGTACAGCTCTCTTCCCTTGCTTTGTATCCCGGACCATGAAAGGGGCGTGGTGGTGTGAGGCGGGTCTGGGGCCTTCCGCAGAGGTCAAGGTTGCCATGGGTGAGAGGCCTGGGTGAGTCATGTTCATCAAACCCCATGTCCTTCCTGGTGGGGCCTTGTGACAGGATAATTCGAAGAAATGTCTTAACGTTATCTAGTTAGAACTAGGAAGTCTCATGCCTCATCTAGAACATCGAGGGGCTGGGCGTATCATTACTGAGGCCTGATTAAACGTTGCCTGCTATGGCCTTACATCATGTCTCTTTCTGAAAACTACACTTTTCAAGATGTATAATTTAATTCTGGCTCTCCAAATTATAACCCAGGCCTTGACAGAAACTTGGCCCCTCAGTTGTTGGCTGGGAATATCTTTTTGTCTCTGATTTTTGAAAATAAAAGATACAAGTCATTTCAACTATTTTTAACTTGGAAACAGGCAAAAAAAATTTTATACAGCCTTCCACATTTTGTTAGTTTCATAAACTCACTGCTAAAGTAATCTTAACTGGGAGAGACAGACTTTTTAAAGCAGCGACTTACTTACAAATGGGTACAAGCGGAATTGCTTTTAATTTCCTAGGAGCACCGCTATAAAATAGCCAAGGTCTTCTTGTATAAATGAATGGGGGCTGGTGAACGTATTTGCGTCCCATAGACCTTTGTTCTGCCACTCCCATCCGTTCTGTCCCTTCTGTGCACCTGAGGTTACAGGATGGTTGGTCTGTGAAGGGCCGCTGCCCTATCTATCCTGTGATACATCTGTCTGTGCTTCTGCAGAAGGAGAGGTGATGGGAGACACCCAGTAAAGCGGGTCGTCCTTATTGCCTGGAGGCTCTGAGGGGCTTTCTGTTAACTCAACAAATGAGCCGTCTTTCCAGTAAGTGCCGTCTTTGGCCATTCACGCCATAGGACTTCAGTGCCAGTGGCCGGGGACTCTCCCACACCCCACACCTGGGCACCTTCCCCAGTGGGTGTAGTTTTGGCCACCTTCCTTTGCGTCTTCAGTTTGGCCCCTCTTGTTAATCCTGCCTCGCTTGTCTCCTGATGGGCACTTGCTGACCACGTGACTAAAATCCCTGGTGTCAGAAGCTGCATTTAGGGACTGCACAGGCAGGCAGCCTGAATGCCCTTAGGAAATCCTGGATTTTAGTACTGAACCTGGTGGTGATTCCTACGAACAGGAGAGTGTGCTGCTTTCCTGGTTTTCAGGGACTTGCACCTTCGTGAAACCAGAGCTGATCGGTGTCACAGAGAAGAGCAGGTAACATTACAAGAAAGCAGGACTTGGATGGGTCCCCAGCCATAGGTGGGGACTTTGTTTTCCTTAGCGGTCACTTATATAGCATTTACTCTGTTCCATTAACACATTTGAACTTTGTAACAACCCTATAGCAAGACGGTATTTCCATTTACAGACGAAATCTAAGAAACAGAGAGGTTAAGAGACTTGCCCACATTTACACAGTTAATAAGTGGCAGAGCTGGGATTCTAAGCCAGGGAGCCTGGCTCCGGCCTTTGCTCCCTGAGGCTGCCATACCCCAAATCACGAAGGAAGGAAGCAGTGAAACTGGAACTCGGCTCTGGAGTTCTCTGTCCTTTGCTCTTGTAAAGTTAGCCAGAGCCCCAGTGTGGGGGCCACTCTCCGAGTGCTGCGTGCTCGATGCCATTGGAAGTTACGTGAACACTTCGAGGTTTTTCAGGAATCATTCAATGCAAATAGAGTAGTAACCATAAGGCCAATGTATATTTCCGTAGAGCTTTCTAGTGTATAGTGTGTTTCCAAATATACTGTGTGTTAACAAGCATGTATATGAGGAAACCAAGACTTGGTGTAAATTCTGGAAAAGGGTCATGACCGGAATCTAGATCTTTCTTTCCTCAGGGAGCCGGACTGAGCATTCCTTGTTCTAGAACTACCTGCAGAATAGTTTTTTCATCTCAATAGACCCCTGGGAAAACTAATCAGAGTCTACGTTTCTGCAAAACTGAATTCCGCTCATTTTCTTCCTTCCCTGAGAAGTACACCTTCTTCTACTTACTGCTGCTGCTACTATTGTTACTAAGTCTACTAGTATATTATAAGCAGTATTACCAATCAGTTGTGTTTACACTGAGCAGGGCGGCATGCCCACAACTTCATGTAAGTTCTCATTTAACCCTCCCGACAGCCCTATGTGGTCAACAGTATTAAACCTGTTCTGTAGATGAGAAAGCTGAGGCGTTAAGGCTTCAGCTACAGGGAACAGAACAAAGATCCAACTCTGCCTAATTGCAAAGCCTTGGCTCACGACCACTTAATTAGCTATTACCTAATTTTTTTTCTCAGCTGAGCGAACTGTCTTTTTGACCTCCGTCTGTTTCGCTGGTTATTTTCCTTGGCTTCAAACCATGGCATCATTTCTACATGTTAATTCAGTCGCTAATCTGGTTACACTTTTGTGTCTTCGGAATAGACCCACAGTCCGTCGTGCGTGTGCAGCTGACAGCTAGCCCCTCCAGCTCCCTCCCTGACACCTTCTGCAGGCCGCGGTGCCCCCAGGCCCTCCGAGGCGTTCTGGAGGACACGCCTTCTCGTGCTTCTTGCATCAGCTCATGCCCCCACCTGCTCCTTCCTACTGAGCAACCCTGTCCCCGCTTCTCTCAAGAAAAGCACGTACAGCCTTCACCAGCTCCCAGACACGCCCCTCTCTTTTCCGTTTCTCAGCCTTTACTTGTGTTGTTTCGGGAGCCTGATAATGTGAAGAGTAGCATCCCATGTGTCTTCCTCCTGTTAGATAAAATGGGAGAGGGGACTTTTGAAAAAATAATTAATAATGTTACTAAAGCTAAAATAGCCATTTTAATGCACTTCTGACCACCCACAGTGGTATCGCTATGGAGAGTTTCTAGCGACGTCAGGCCCCCTCCCTGTGATCCCTTCCCCACTACTGCCGGGCCCTTGCCAGTGCTGGCCTTTCCTTCGGAGACTAGTTCCCAAGGTTAAACCCTTCCTGGTGTTCAGGCTTTTAGTGCTCGCCCCCATTGTGAACTCCAGCGATACTTGGAGTCTTTATCACCCAGGTCGGCGCTTGCATTATGGCTAGTCCCTTCCATTGCTATGTATTCGTCTTGCTTCTTCGACTGTTTCAAGTTGTTGGGGGTGAGGGGAGATCATGCTTCTTTTACAACATCTCTTTCTTTGAATCATCCACAGTGTATTCCATGATGGACTATAAGGGAAACATTCTAATAGTCATTCTGGAAGTCAGGTTTTCAGAGGCTGTGATGTTACTTCTCTTAAAAAAGACTTGCAGGTCCGTAACCACCGCAGTGGGACCTGCGGGTCCATAACCTCCCTTACGGCAGGCCCATGCCCGTGCCGTAAGGAAGAAGATGGGCCGGGAGCAGTGGTCTACAGAGAGTAAGCAGGCCATGTGAAGGCAGCCCCGCTGGGTGTGACTACCTCGGTGGGTCTCATGCCTTAGGTTCCGGGACCTCAGCTTGTAGGACCAGGTCTAGGAACTGGAATCTGTGGCACTCACAGACTCTTCCACAGCTTAGCAGCTCAACACAATAACCGTTCTCTTGGTTTACGATTTTGTGGATTGGCAATCCGGGCAGGGCTCCACAGGGCGCTGCTGCTCAGTGTGTCTGCAGCCCACTGCCAGGCTGGCTGGGGGCTGCTGGTCTAGGATCATCTCAGCTGGGATGGCGTCTCTGCTCCCCAGGGTCTCTAGTCCTTCTGTGGGCTGGCCCAGGCTCGTTCACATGGCAACTGGGCAGGGTTCCAAGGTGAAGGTGAAAGGGCACAAGACTTCTGGAAGCTCAGCCCAGAACTGGCCCAAGGCCACTTCCAACACCTTCTGTCGACCAAAGCAAGCCACAACTCCAGCCTAGATGCAGAGTGGGGAAATCGACTACACCCCTTTGCGGGAGGAGCTGCAGAATCACGTAGCAAAGGGGTGGGTCATCAGGGAGGGAAATCGCTATAGACATTTTATAGCCTCCCTCCGCCCAGAGTTCTTCGGATTCTCTAGGTGTTCCACAATAACAGAAATCATTTTAAAAACTGACGTATACACCAGAATGTGGGCATAGTGATTTAAAATGACAAGCGTAGCAATCAAGAGGGGGTGTCATTTGGGGCAGATGGTCCCCAACTCCCCTGAAAAGTGTTGGAAATATATTATCCAGTCTTTAAGCTGTCTTTTTTTCCCCCCTAATCTCCCATCGTTTCCTGCTGTTCATCCATTTCATTCTTTGGACTTAATAGTATGCCTTTAAATCCAGCTTTCTTCCACATGTACTCATGTCTTGATTGGTTTTCCAGGACTTGGCCTTCCTGCTTGTGACAAGGGAGATATCCTGTCTGTTAAGTGGATTACTGCAAATAGCTACTTTTGCTCATTATGTGATGGTTTTAGTAGTTTAGTTCACAGGGAAAAACCTTATTTATTTATTCAAACGTTCTTGAGGCACCGCTCATTGTTACCCCCGTGCCCCTGCCCCGGAGGCTAGTTTGTTTCCCATTGTCACTCGTCTGCAATTGCAGCAGCTGTCACCGAGGGCCTGTGCAGCCTCGGTTAGGGACGCCGATCCTGAAGTGTGGCCAAGTATTAGCTCAGGTGGGGATTAATGAGAAATATGAGATGGTTAAAACTTCACTACACACTAATTATGAAACTACTTAAGGCAAATTAAGTAGTTTACCTTATTGGAGAGCAAGGTTGAAAAATATTTGGCTAATGTTTTAAACATTCTATTTAGATATAATATGCTTAACATCTGAAAGTAATACTCCACTTTATTATACTGTTTAATTAAATTTCCCCTTTCCTTATGATGTTAGAAGGCAGTTTATTATTTTTTTTCTCAGTTAAAAATGCACCAAATTATCAAAAAATCCCAGGTCCCCAGCCTGGTCATGCATGCTTTCTTATACATCCAAGGGACATCATTGGTTTGTAATCTGGAGAGATTCTGACTCTGGGTCTATCGTTAACAAGCTTTGTGGTTTTGAAAAGGCCAGATCATTCTCTGAGCCTGCGCTTTCTTATTGTAAAATAAGGGAGTAGAAAACAGTAACAATGAGTTTTATTGTGTTGGTTTGTATTTTCAACAGCAAGCCCATTTTTTTTCAAATAAAATTTCAAGTGAAGAGTTAATATGTAAAACACATAGAATATATACTTTTAAATGTGTTTATTTTTTAAGTTCACATTTATTACATTTACTCAAAAAAGTCAAGCCATGAAGAAAAAAGTTGCTCTTTTATAAGCACAAAATGTGAACTTAGGGTTGTGATCGGGTGAGGTCTTTTAGCCCTATTAGCACCTAGTGTATTTCTAAATTTGTTTCTCTGATTGCAGTTTCAAGCAACACCATTTACACAGGGCAGATGTTGCAAATGAGGGCAGCTTTCAAACAGTTCACCTTGTAATCTCAGGATCCCTTCATTTCAGTGTCTTTAGATACTTGAAAGAAGAATATAATACCAAAAAGTTTTTTTGCTTCAAACTTGACAATATTTAGCAACTGCCCTCATTCCTTATAATAAACTGCAGACAAGAAACATCTGGAACTTTCCATGTGCACTACAGCTGTCTATCATTTTGTAGTAGCTACTCGGTTATTAGTTAGCTGTTATTTGGAAATTTGTTTCGTCTCTAGTCTCAGGTGCCTCGCCTGCAAAGTGGAGATGGTAGTAGTACCTCCTTCAAAGGGTTGTTGTCAGGGTCAGAAAAATGAAGCCAGGCAGGCACTCAGCGCGCTCCCTGGCCTGTGGTGAGCACTCTGTAAGCGCCTGGTCCAGATGTATCTACGTATCTGCGTGTGCCCGTCAGCCACAATCAGAAGGTTCACCAAAGCAGATACACTTGAACCTGTCCTGGCATTAATTAAAGGCATTGGTTCTCAACCACGGGTGTACCCAAGGGACAGTTGGCAATGTCAGGAAGAATTTGTTGTTGTCACAAATGGGAAGTGCTCTCGGCATCTAGCGGGTAGAGGCCAGGGGTGCCACTAAGCATCCCACACGTGCAGGACAGTCTCCCACAGCACACGTCCAGCCCGGGGTGCCAGTGGCGCCGAGACTGAGAAGGCCTGCATCCAGGGGTGCCTGTGGACTCCAGGTGTACCCTAAATGTATACTTTTACATGCGCCGCTGGGAACTGTTTGAAAGATCAGTACGTAGCCAACTGCTTCCTTATTAGAGATGGATTACTAGAACTCTAACACTTGCATAACAGGAAAAACTGCATCACAAATGATACACAAACTGAATTAACGTATCGACACAAATTACCATAGTGGTCTCCAGTTGGCATCTTATATAATGTAGCTGGGGGTACACCTTTTAAAATTAAATTGTATATTAATTTTAAAATTAAGTTTTAAGTTAATTTAAAAATAATCATAGAAACTGAAATTGGAAGTGAACATTTGGAACCCCTGAAGCATATTCCAGGGTTCCTTGGAACACTGTTTGGAAACCACTGATCTGCAGTCCCTCACAGGTCCGAGAGTCTTTGGCTCTGGTTCAGGGTGAGGTAGTAAATAAAATTCTCACTGGTCTTGCTTTCTTATGTAACAGCCGATCATTTGCAAAATTGCTAGACTCTGAACTGGAAGAGAGCTGGCTCATCAAACTCGAGCAGAATGTCATTTCCCTTCACCAGAGGGAACCTCCAGAACAGAGCAGAAGCTGTCGTGTGGCGGTTCGTCTCTCCTCTTCCACCCTCCTCTCAAATCCTCACAAAATTCTTTCCTCCCGGGTTACCCCTCACCCTCCCCTTTCTTATGAACAATGTTTACTTCACTCCACATCACGTATTTCCTAAGGCCTGCAGTCCAACTGCTTAGGTTAGCATCTTTCTTAAGAAGCCTGGACTGTCTTGGAGAGAAAGGAGAGAGCTTGGTGCATTTTCAGCCAGAGGCCCTGGAGTCTAGAGATTCTGTGATTTTTTTGTGTGTGGGAGGAAGTCAGTCTGTTAACCTCTTGGGACCTTAGATTCCTCACCTCTAATACGAAAATAATAGTGATTCTTATCTTCGGTGGTTGATGAATGATTCCTGTGTGACCGTTCAGATGCAAGTTGTGTGCTTTATTAAAACCAATCGTGGGCCCTACCTGGTGTAGCTCAGTGGATTGAGCACGGGCCTGTGAAGCAAAGGGTCGCCGGTTCAATTCCCAGTCAGGGCACATGCCTGGGTTGCAGCCAGGTCCCCAGTAGGGGACACATGAGAGGCAACCACACATTGATGTTTCTCTCCCACTCTTTCTCCTTCCCATCCCCTCTCTCTAAATAAATAAATAAATAAATACAGTATTTTTTTTAAAAACCAATCATGGCCTTTAAGGGAGTTCTGTAGGATATTCCTCAAGGAGGGGTGCATAGAAGAAAGCTCCATGAGAACCGAAGACATCTTACTTTACAGAGGGGCTTCTTCAACTCATGAACGCCTGCCTATGAGAATTAGAAACTTGGAAGGTTTTACCCCTGTGGCTTCTCACTCCTTTTGCATACTAGCCTTTATCTCGAATCCTCTGTAAATCCTCAGAAAGCTCATTTGTTTCTTCTGAATGGCAGCCCAACTCCACAATATGCGTGAACTCGAGATACACATCGTTCATAATCAGAGCCTCAGGCTCAGGTCAGGGCCTAGCATCTATGCCACAGTGAGAGACGGGACCTCTTGATTAGTGGGGCTTCCTCCCTGCATTCAGAATGGAGTCTCTGAAGAAAAACAAAAATTAAAAAATTTAAACATGAAAGAAAGATATAAGGAGATAACTGACTAGGTCCTAATGGTTCTTTGCCTTCTGCATTTTTTCCTTGCATTGAATTACTGAGGGATTCTGATAACATTGTCAAAATAATAAATAATTCCTAAAATAATATAACGTTACAAAAATAAAATGAAAAAATAAAAATATTAAGGTATCCTCATAGAAAAAAAAGTGGAATATCTGGAAACTTTAAAATACACAGACTGCAGTCTGGGCAGGTGTGTGAAGCCCTTCACAAACTGATACATGCACAGGTCTTGTGGGGCAAGGAGGGGGGAAAAGGCAGAAAACTGTACTTGAATAACAATTTTTAAAATGTTAAAAAAAAAAGAAACCTACAAGAAAGGAGAGACAATGGAAGTAACTAATAAATCCACATGTTACCCAAAAAAAGAATGAAATAACAAGTGTGTATGCAGTGAGTCAGGTACGATTGCTTTTCTTTGAGCAATTCCCTGCCCCCTGCCCCACAAAAAAAATACCTTTAATTTTACTTTTCTATGTAGAAAGACAATGTTTTTTTTTTTAAACTGAGGGTAATAAAAACAATGGCAATTATTCAGGCATTAATTCTAAAATAATAGGCTTTATTTATTCTCTATGTAAATATTTCTGGTAATTGAAAGAAAGCGGGATAACCTTCCAATTCTATTTTTACATCTTTTATTTAAGCCCAATGTTTGGGAAATTAAAACTTGAGCAATGCGTGTCTCCCACATGCTTTTTTGACTTGTCTTTATTTACACTTCCCCAGTGCGTTACTAGTTTTATGCTATTCTTGTCATTGTCAGAATGAAAACCAGGTAGAAAGTGCCTTGCAAATTTATAATCCAGCAACATCCAGCTCGCCTTTTGTTTCTTTTAAAGTGTCTTATTGACGTTCTGTTAAGTCTGGGCTGTACTAACAGTGCCGAGTGTCTTTTTTCTCCTTATTTTCTGTAGCTTGTATTCTGCCGACTGCTCCCAGAAGCTGCTCGATTCTTCAGAGAGCGTCAGCATAATGGTGGCCCTCTCTAGAAGCTCAGGTTTACTTTCCGGGCCCCAGGAGTTTCTTTTCTTTCTCCTAGCCTCACCTTAGAATTTTAAAGAGCTTTAAAATAAAAGATGCAGCACTGAAGCCTTTAAAAAAATACCTAACCATTCACTTTATATTATTCCTTCCCAAAGAACCAAAGTCACAGCCGTAGTAGCCCCATCCACCTTTTGATTACTCTGTCGTGAGTAGCGAGGGTGCTCTTGCCAGGGGATTTTATGAAGGGTCCTGGAGAAAAGGCTGAGGGCTAGGAGGTAGTTGGCACAAGCCCCAGGAAGTGGCTGAAAGGGGAGACTGTGCTAACTGAAGCCTCCTTCGGAGCTACTGTCCTGGAAGAGGGCTAGAGGTCCGAAATGCATACTCGTTGCAGATTGCTCTAGAAACGGTTTTTGTTCCCTTTGGTTCAGATTCTGACGGCATTGTCCCCAAAGAGTTGGATTTAGGCACTTTGCTTGATGTCTGGACTCCTCCTTTAGTAATGCCCCGTCCAGGTGATTGCTCAAAGGCACCTCGGTGGACGCTGTGGTGTGGGCAGCACACTCCGAACTTCGAGTCTGCAGTCTTGTCCCCAGTCTCACAACCAGGGAGAGCACGGCTAACTGCCTTTGTGAGATATTTTGAGATTCTTAGTTTTTGTTGACCACAGGTAATAGTGGAGTGCCATCGGATGTCACTAATTTTGGCCAGTGTATTTTAATCATTCAACAAATCTATATATTGAGCACCTACTATGTGCCAGGCATTTTTCTAGGCTCTCAAGGCCCATCAGTGTTAAAACAGATCATTGCCTTAATAAATGGTGAATATAATCAATAAGAAAATTATATAGCATGTGATTAGCTTGTTTGGGCTGCCATAACAAAATACCACTGACCTAGTGGCTGAAACAGCAGCAATTTCTTTTACACATTTCTGGAGGCTGTAGGTCCAAGATCAAGGTGTTGGTAGACTTGGTTTCTCCTGAGGCCTCTCTCTCTTTGGCTTGAAGGTGGTTACCTTCTCACTTTGTCCTCACCAGGGTCTCTCTTCTTATAAGGACACCAGTCATATTGGATTAGGTCCCAACCGTAATGGCCTCATTTAACCTTACTTACCTTCCTATCTCCAAATACAGTCACAACGGGGTTTAGGGCTTTAACATATGAATTTGGGGGGAGGGACACAATTCAATTCCTAACAGTATGTTATGAACCAATAAATATTTTGGAAAAAAATTAAAGTGTACAGTAAGAGAGATTGAGAGTACTGGGAAGGGGGTCGCAATTTTGAACATAGCAGACTTCATCAGAAAGTAATTCAGCAAAGATTTGAAAATCAAGTTACATTAGTGTTGTTAAGACATAGAGACCAGAGGTGGAGGAGTGGTATGGTGGAAGTTAGTAAGGGAAACAGCACGGGCAGCCCATGGACTAGGTTCTTGCTCTTCCTTCTTCTGGTAGCAAAACTCCCAAATGTCATGTTGGCCCCCTGGGCTACAATTTTCCAAATACGCTGGTCTGTATGAACTTGTGATTGCAGAGTATACATTCTTAGAGGGGCATGAGGTAGAAAGAAAGGACTTTGTGTTTGAGTATTGGCAGGGGGTAGGCAGTGAACAAGGAGTAATAGGTCTTTGCTTTTGGGATTTGGTTTCTTCCTTTTATTTATTAAGAGTAATGGGTTTAAGGCTCCTCCTAATAGCATTACTAAGAACCCTGTATTAAGATGAGATCTTCTTTCTCAAAAGACAAATGCGCCCAACATAAGCAACCTAAAAGTTCCTTCTACATGGCCTTCTAACAGGGAGCAAGATGCCCATGAAAGTCATGAGTGGTAGTAGGGGATGCTTGCCTTCCTTCTTGGTCTTTCCTGGGTAGTATGTAGCTTAGTGGGACGTGGTAGCCAAGCCATGGAATCCATCCCATAGTAGTTAAGTTAGCTCTTTCCTGACCACACACTCCACACCAACCAACCATGCTAAAAATGGAAAAAGGGCGTAAGTGGAAAAACTGGTGAAATACAAATAGAATATGGAGTTTAGATCACAGTAATGTGAATTTCTTAGTTCCAACAAAAGCATCATGATTCAGTAAGATGTTAACATTGGGAAGGCCGGGTAAAGGATGGATGGGAACTCTTCAAACCATCTTTCCAACTTCTCCACAAACCTGAAATTATTTCAAAATATGCTTTCTTTAAACGATGCCCACTGTGGACTCAGGGGTTACGCGGGCTGCACACCTAGACCCAAAAAGCCATGTCGAGTATATGTTCCTTAACATACTGTTTGTGTATGTGGGTCAGTGGTATCGGCGTACAATAAAGCCAAAGGTATATATCTCTAGTCCCAGCCTTTCTTTCTGGCAAATTCTCCATCTTTGCCTGACGCCCCAACCCAGGCATTCGGTTTGGCTATTGCCTCTGATTCATGTTTATTATATTCAATATTTTATGGCAGAAAAACTGCATGAAGGCGTTATTCTATAACAGAACTAGGTGGGGAGAGTGAAGGTGGGTCAGGGAGGCAGCGACATGTACAGGGAAGAAGATGTTGAGAGAAACCAAAGAGAAAACGCCCAAACGCTTTGTAGAAGCAACACTCTTTAAAACAGGATAGGTCCAAAAGACTCAGAAGCCCACGTGCTTATGGAGGGCATTGTATCTTCGTGCCCTGGGCTCAGCCGATTTTGATTGGGTTGTGGTCCCTCCTGCTGTTAGCACGATGTGATCGCGCATCCACACGTGGTTGAGTTGGGAACAGCTAAGAGGGGAATGGCCTTTCTCATCCGTCTCTCTCTATATAATCCCTTTCTTCTTTTGACAGCTGCAAATCAAAAGGAGCCCATGAATCTTAACTTTAAAGTGAAGGAGGAGCCTAAGGAAGAGGAGGCCCTCAGCACCTCCCTGCCTCGGTCCAGCTACGTGTTCAGCCCGGAAGCTGAAGTGTCAGCCTCCAGCATCTCTGAGGACACACTGAAGCCCCAGGAAGCGAAGGGGAGTGTGCTAAGGCAGGACATGTCAGTCAAAGCAGCGTCAGAACTTCTCATGAAACTCTCAGGTACTTGATTTATTCTGAAACGTTCACATTCGGATCATTTCACGCGCAAGCCAACCGGGCTGCTTCCTACATGGCCGGTAATTAGCCTCCTGGCAGCCCTGTGTCCTTATCCCTGTGAATTCAGGAACAACGGAGGACTCGGCTTAAATCCCTGGGTCGTGTGTATGAGTTTGTTTTCAGAGGTGAGCTGGGTACCTGTCCTATTAAATGCAACCTTCGTTTTCTGAATATGACTGGAAATTGTTGGGAAGCATGCTACTTGCTAAGATGATATAGGTCATAATTTTAAATGGGTTCTAATGGCATGCAAAGCACTGCTGTTAAGTGATCAGAATACCTTTTTTTTCCTGAGAGGACCTTGCTTTTGTGTGTATTTTTACTTTATGTTCTCTAAGAACTATTAAAAGATTATTCTTAACTTAATGAGTGGTTGAGATGGTACTTGAAGTAATTACTCATAGAGTAGCAATGAGATTTTAGGAATAGAAAATTTCATGAAGAGGTATTACAGTAATTGTTTAGTCCTTAAGATGAATGGCTTTTCTTAATATCTAAATGTAATCCCAGCCTTGCGGATGTTGGCAAAACGGGTTATAATTTGACATTTATGTTCCCCATCTCCTATCTGGCCCATCCCCTTTGGAACAGGTAAACATTTAGTGTCTTTTAAATTCAAAGGTATGACTTTCAAAACATGGAAAGAAAAGTTATATCAGTAATACTACTTACCGAGTCATATTCCATCTTCATTTAGTTCACTATTGCTTAAAGATAACTTTGAGAAACCATATCTGACATGCTAATACAAATCAAACGCTGTGTTCAGGTTGTAGCTTGCTGTGGGTGGAGGAGGTGGCAAGATCCATAGTGGTGGCGGAGGGGGGTACTTTGCTGTGTAATCTGGTAAGTGAATCGGACTGTGTTTCTGGTTGACCAGCAGGTTGGAAGTAAGAAATTAATAGTGATTTACTTAGAGTCATTGCATCAGAACAGTTGAAATTCCTGTATTTGCCAGTTGGCGGGGTTAAGAATTCTTTCCTTTGGTGTTAATTCAAAGTGCACTGGAACTTCAGGGGAACGTGATTTGTGTAGATAAAGCATAACACAATTCTTACATCCGATTGTAGCCTCGTTTGCCTAAACCTTGCCCATGACAGTGCAGCTTCTCCTATAACTGGGAGGTCTAACAGGACTGTGCTGATTAGCGAATGCTGAAAGTTTCAAAAAATGCTATTCAAGCCCACATATTTTCGTATAGCTGACCCCTCCGTTCAGTGTCAAAAGGTCATGTGGACGTGGAGTAATCTGTTGCTTTTTTCAGTCAATGCAGAGAGGCCGCACAGCTCTCTGATTCTCTCCCACATCATAAGCTGTCGCATTACATGACCTCAACCCTTCTAAGAGTGACATTTGTCCCCTCCCAATGGTAAGGTTCTAGTGGATAATATTTCTGTCTCAGAGTTTGCCGTGTAGCCAGTGCCATGGGCAGGGAGAGCCGGTGGCACTGAAAGATAATATGCAAATATGAGATTTCAGGGAAGACGTTCTTTCAGGAAAACGTTGTGTCTGAATCCTTTTGGATGATGGGACAATGAAGGAGGAAATTGATAATGAAGTCCCTCAAATAGAATATGGCTATGCAACCACATCCATTTGATGATATTTGCGGATAGCAGTGGCCTTTCTAAACGTTTATGTAGGACTTTCTTTGAGCCCATGTGCTGTGGGGGTTAAACAATAGTCCAGTGGATGACATGGTCACATTTCCAAAGGACATCGCCCCACTTCATGGTCTGGAAACCTGTGAAACGTGTTGGAAGACTAAGATAAGTTTTTTTTTGCCCTGAAAAATTTCCCCAGTATTCTAGGTACAAGAGACCTGGTTCAAAAAAAACAACATGCATCCCAGTCCCTCCCCTCCAGATGCTATGGTCTGGTCAGATGGCATCCAGGGCAAGGAAATTCATCCAATAAGTGACTGGGAGGCACGTGGAACTTCTCGCTTCTACACTCTGGCAGACTGTGGTCAGGCAAACTGCAAAGAAATTTCCGGGTTAGTCCAAAATATGGGCATGTGACTTTAAAAAAAGTCATCATTCCTAAGCCACAAGGTGAAGAGATCTCACCCCCTATTGGGTTTGAAGTGGATGGTAGAGTTTCTGAGCACGGATAGCTCAGTGCTCTTGGACGAAAGGAGGCGTTAGGCAAAACGTTGCTGCTCTGTCTGTCCTTGAGTCATAAATTGGGCAATTTCAGTGTTCGTGCCCTAAAAGACATCCAAGTACAGGACTTGCCAATGTCTTCAGACTGCCTTTCCATGCTGTTTGCTGTGCCTCTTTAGACAAGGGTCATGTGGTAATTTAGTTCCTAAAGCATCTCCGCGGGGAGGTCAGGGCTGCTGGGGCTGCACCTGCCGTGAGACCCCAAAGCCCTTCTGCAGGCATTCTGTCACTCTGGGGGAAGTTCTTGTGGTAGGAAGAGTTGGGTGAGCCCTGGCCAGTGTGGCTCAGTTGGTCGGAGCATCATCCTGTGGTTCCAAAGATCACAGGTTCGATTCCTGGTCAGGGCACATACAAGAAGGTGGCCGATCGATGTTTCTCTTTCACATTGATGTTTCTCTGTCTCTCCCCAACCCCTGCATCTCCCCACCCTCTCTCCCTATAAAAGCCATGGAAAAATATCCTCAGGTGAGGATTAAAAAATAGAGTTGGGCAAGAAAAGGGCATCCGTGAATTATCATGCATTTTCTTTTCCTTCTCTCAATTTGGACCCAAGGAATGGCTAAGATGTAGAATGAAAAGATTTTTCTTCTCTGTTACTTCCTGGAGAATAGAAGCCGTGATCTGCAGTAGTTAAGGCCCTTTCAGTCCTTTCACTGAATTAATAAGAGGAAACTAGTCAATAATTTTGGCTGCTTCATTTCCAGTTTTAATTTATGATGACTCCTTAATGGATGCTGGGCACATGGCCCAGTCAAATATCATGTGAAACTTTCCTGTGTGGAGACACCTCTGTAGGTATATTGTTTTCCAGATTGACATTTACATTTTATGGGAAAAACACAGATGCGTTAGGGACTAGACTAAATTTTTCATTAATTGCATGTTTGGGGAAATCTGACTTTTCTTCCTTCCTGTGGCTCAAGTTCTGTTTCAGTTGTTAATTGGGAAGTCAAGTGCCTGACAGCTGGGCCAAATAAATTGATTACCATAAAGAAAGCAGCCCACTCCAGGAAGCCACAGGAGGCCTGTGACTACCTGTTGTTACGGTGAAGAGAGGCAGCCAAAGTAATCAGGCTTTTCTGCTAAGTGGATGGTTGCCAAAGATAATTCCCAGAAGCCTTGATCTGAGGAGGCCAGCGTGCCCAAGTTCCATACAGAGGATAGATGACATTCGACAGACGAAGAGAGTCAAGTCACTGTTGAGCTCTGGATGTGCAGTGTCTGGTGACCTTGCAAACTTATGGCATGGATGTGTTACCACAGATACGACTTATGCTGAACGTGACACAAAATTTTATCTGCTTTGTCTGTTTTACTTTAAGAGGAGTAACTAGACTCGAAGTAAAGACATGCTCGCTGTCTTCCTCCTTAGGGCGGCTGCGGGTTTACATGGGGATGTGTGTGTAAAACACTCCGTGTGTGCGGTCGTGCCTAGAAATAGGGGATAACAATGATTTAAACACATGAATTCCATAAAAATAAGTAGCCGGGTGGCTGGATTTATTCAGAAACGTTATAGAAAAACTAAACATTTAAATTTACCCAACATGGCAAATAAAACTTCATACCCAGACCTTACTTTGCAACCCATCAATTGGTTTTCTTATTTCTATGCTCAGAAAAGGACACCAAGTGGATTTATATTCATTTTTGATTTGTATTCATTTATCCCAGCCTGGTCTTGGAGAGCAACGTCAGTTATAATTGCCTCTTGCGGAAGAAGCCAGGCGGGCCCTGGATTTGAAACACACGGTGATGCAGAGTACAGGGAACCGGCCGAGTAGGTCAGAGCGTCCGCTATGAGGGATTTGGAAGCAGGCAAACTAGGGTAGGATACGGTTTTTGGATGAATGTAATCTCTGAGTGAACTGAAGCAGAGAGGAGAAGTACCTGAAGATTGACTTTATTACGTTTTAATTAGGGCTCTTTGGGTTGTACATAACAAATCCTCTTCAGCCAGTTTAGGCAAGAAAGGGAATTTAATAGAAGGTGGTTTGGGGTTACTCATGGAGCGATCCCAGGGGCAGGGGCTCAGTCCTCCGCTGGAGCCAGGCACCGGAGGCTCTCCCCCTCCGCCTCGTGCCCCTGCTCTCTGTGCTTTCACGTGGACTGTTGCTGTTACCCGGCCAGCAGCTGGTGATGGTGGCCCACAGCTTCTGGGTTCAAAAGAGCAGCGAGACAGACATTTGTTCTCCTCAATTCCGAATTCCAGCTGATTGCCTCATTCCAGTTGGGGCCCACCAGGAGACACCTACGTGTCTGGGATCGGGTGTGGTGGGCGAACACAGGCACCCTCACGTGGGGTTCATGGGAGGAGAAGAATCCCCCAAAAACAAGCGTGAGGGTCATGTGGGACCAGAATGTAAACGGCACGTATGAATCACAAAAACCAAGGAGCTGCTCGTGGTGATTGCTGTTATTTAAATGTTAAATGTCATTGTGTTTGGGCCTTTGGGTGACATTCCCTTTCTGGCAGACTCAGAGAAGACTCACCCAGCCAACCCTGCTCTGGAGGTGCGGGGACAGTGCCTCCCCAGGTGTGGTCTGCAGACCGGCAGCATCAGCGCAGTTCGGGAAGGGTAGGGAAGTGTCAGAAATGCAGATTCCTGAGCCCTGTTCTGGACCAGGCTGAACCCCTGTGGCTTTTACAGCCCTAGGTTTGGGTCTGACAGCTAAGTGTTGAGAAGCCGGAGAGCTGACGAAACGGTTAACTGGAGGAATAAGTTTTGTCCATCGGAAAAGAATGCCTGGGGTGGAAGCTGACAGAGGACAAAGCTGTGTTGAATGTACATTTTTGCTTTTTCAAAAGAAGCGTCTCTCTTGAGTGGAGATTCTTTTTTATTTATTATGAAATGGTATCTGGGAACCTTTTTTAGAAGGGCACCTGCACCTAGTAAATTGAGAGTGTTGATTATGAGCTTCAGATAATACAACCGTTTCCAATATTCTTTGCTGGCAAATTTCATGATTATTCCTGGGCCATGTGGGCATTCTTTTAGGAGGGAAAAGTTTCCCTTCACCCCCAACAAATTAAAGACTGCGATGGGGACACTTCTATTCTAAAGAATTCCTTGAGATAAATTTGAGATTTTAACTAAGTAATTTGCCAGGGCAAAAATTACTCACTGTTCCATTCGGTATGTCTCCTTTGGAAAATCATCATCTATCAAACTGTATAAGCAGTAGGACTTCAGTAATAACCTGCAAGAATGGAAAATGGGAGGTTCAGTTTTATATCAATGTCATCGTACATTTGCCTCCTTCAAACTCAAGTTATTTGATTAAGTGACAAGACATGGGAGGCCTAGCTGGATCTAGTTCCTCGTGATTCTGCTTGCTTACGTACAGCTGAAAGCAAAGCTCCCTCCGAAAGTGAACAGGCGATGAGCAAAGCTACGTGAAAGAGTTCGGGTGATGTGGGAGTGTCACCGGGAGAGTGTTTGGTTTATTTATCGTCAGTCGTATTGTCCGTTTACCACATTGTCGAATTCGTGGCACTGGAGAGCTGAGTGCTCCCCCCCACCCCCGTCAAAGCGGCACAGTCTAATCCGTCTGAAATGGAAAAATGCTTCTTTGCACTTCAACTTCATTTGAGCACCTGGAGAAATTGATTGAGTCCAGTACTCTACTTTTCTAAGAATTTATGTAGTTTAGATTGTTATGTTTTAGAGCAAATTCTAGACTGATTTTTAAGCACCTTCCCAGTTTTTAAAGCATCTTTATTGAGATATAATGCACATCACAAAATTTCCCCACTTAAAGCGTATGATTCAATGGTTTTTAGTATTGGGTTGGGAAAAAAGTCCATTTAGTTTTTTCCAAAAAATAGAAGACATTTTTCATTTTCACCAATAACTTTGTTGATCTGGATATTTTGAGTATGTCAGTGATCTCTTGCTATTTCTTCTAGTGGACAGAGGCCAGGGATGCTGTTAAACATCTTCCCATGCATAAGACAGCCCCACATGAAAGAATTATTTGGCCAAAATGTCAACAGTACCAAGAAACTTCGCAAGCCACTTTTGACACGTTCCATCAGTCACAGCACCTTCTCCACACACTGCACAAATCTTTTTTTGTGCTTCAGTTGCAATTTTACCTTTCTTGAAATATAAAGCATAATATGCTGAAGGTGTTGCACATTTTCTTCCATCTTTAATATTAAAATGGCTGCACAAAAACTCACCAATTTTGATGAGTTTTTTAGTGCACGCTGACATGACATGGCTGTCAAAACACAATCTAACAGAATTGTTTCAGATGAAGTTAAAGACAGCTAAGCATTACTAGAGTCATCGTATGGAAAAAACAAGACGAACTTTGGTGCCAACCCAATACGTTCATCGAGCTGTGCAACCGTCATCACGTCCGATTACAGAACATTTTCATCACCTCAGGAAGAGACTCCATACCCAGTAGCCGCCATTTGTTAGTTCTCCCTGCACCCCCAGTCCTAGGCGACCACTAATCTGCTCTCCATCTCAACAGATTTCCCTCCTCTGCACATTTCATATAAATTAAATCCTACAAATATGTGGTCTATTTTAACTGGCCTCTTTCACTTAATGTTTTCAAGATTCATCTATGTTATAACATGTGTCAATACTTTATTCCTTTATATGGCTAAATAATATTCCATTGGATATTATTGCAATGGATTCAGCAATAATATAATATTAATTATACACATGGTATAAAGTGGTGTAATTTTATACATGGTATAAAATGGATATACCACATTTTGTTCATCTATTCATTCGCTGATGAACAGAATTTGGGTTGTTGCCCAACTTTTGCTACTATGAACATTTGTCGAGTGTTCCTGTGGACATATGTTTCGTTTTTCTTGGGTAGATAGCTAAGAGTGAAATTGCTGGGTCAAATGGTAACTCTATGTTTAACATTTTGGGGAACTGCCAAGCTGTTTCCCAAAGCAGCTGTACCATTTTATATCCCCACCAGCACTGTATAAGAGTTCCAGTTTTTTTTCACGTTCTTGCCAGAACTTGTTATTGTCTGTCTTTTTTGTTACAGCCATCATCCTGGGTGTGAACTAGTATTTCACTGTGGTTTTGATTTGCATTCGACTGATGATTAATGACGTTGAGCATATATGCATATGCTTATTGGCCATCTATATATCTTCCTTGAAGAAATGTCTCTCCAAGTCCTTTACCCACTTTTTAATTGAGTTATCTTTTTACTCTTAACTTGTAAAAATTCCTTATGTATTCTGGATGTAAGTCCCTTATCAGACATATGATTTGTGATTTTTTCCCATTCTGCTAATTATCTTTTCACTTGCTTGATGGTATTATTTGCAGCAAAAAAATATTAAATTTTGATATAATCCACTTTCTCCCTTTTGTTGCATATGATAGTTGTGGAGTTATTACATTTTTCATAATTCCAAAAAATTGGTAGAAATGGAGACTTAACATTAAAACAAAAGCCTGTCTTTACTTATATTACCAAGTATTTAATTTTCATATATAAAAACTACAAAACCTAGGTATTGAATGAATAACTCCATAGCAGAGTTGACTCCTTTGATGTAAATATTTGCTGTAACATTCTGTGGTTCAGTGGATGATAAAGAATATTTGTGTCATTTTTTTAATGACTTATAATGAATGTGACCAGAAGTGGGCTTTACAACTAATTGGCCAGATGACTTTGCTCATTGCCATCTATCACCTAAGAAACCCTCGAGATACATGGGAAAGTTAAATCTAAGTAAGGAATTAATTAGACTCTTTTTTTTTTTGGCACTTGAAAACTCAGTGAGAATGGACAATCTTTGGAGTGTGAAAACTGTATCTTATACAAACAAGGAATCGATCACTTTAATAAGATAAAAATGTGATGTTTACAGACCCAGAGAATTATTTTCTTGACAGTCTGGACCTTGTTAGGCTCAGAGGATGTGCAGCTGTGGTGTTTACCTGAGCACTTCAGCAGGATGGGGACGCTCTGTTCTTTTCCCAGCAGGAGGAGGGGACTTGCTGCTAGCAGGCTCTCCTCTGCCTCCTTAACTGGTGTTACCCTCACCCTTTGACTAGTAAGCCCTCTGTTTATTTGGTAACGTCACACACGGCTTACAGAGCCTTGAACCCACACACCTGAATGGCTGTTGCTGCTCCCCCACTTCGTGTGGGGGCTTGGCCAGCTCACACCCCATAGCCAGTGACCCTGCACCCCCTCTTCCCTCAGAGCGCCCAGCCCTCAGGCCACCCTTTCACTTTCTTGACCCAGCTGCCTCCACCTCCCACACTGAGGTCCGGGACTCAGAAAGGCGGGACTCAAGGGGGCTCTTGTTCTATTATCATCTCCCTGTTGCATAGCTGCATATGTTAATATCGCCATGAAAATTTGTATTGGCTAGTATTCCCAGAAACCAGGCAAGAACTGGAAAAGGAATTTCCTAAGCTCCACCTTCATTAGAGATTCATTCCTGTTCCTGGACCCGTGGAGGGAGGGGTTTGAGCAGCTGTAAGCCTGAGTGTGGGGCTGTAGGATAGCGGGTGCAGGGTGGGGTAGAGTGTGGTGGAGGGTTCCAGGTCCTTCTGTACAACACTGAGCAAAAGAAGGATGACCCCTAAAACATGTGTTTGCAGGCGGGGATGGTGCGCCTTGCTCCTGTATTTCTGCGTAGCTTCCTGGTTTCTAGTGTAAATGATGACAGGTGTTACCTATCCACAGCACAAATGGTGGCACAAACACAGAGGCCATTCGTAAATACTATTTGATGGTGACAACAGTAAGAAGAAGCTTTACTTTCTGAGGGACCCAGTTGGCGTGTGCATGCAGAAATTTGAGTAACTAGTCATTCTGTTGCCTTTTTCTCACAGAGGATACATCTCCCTGCCAGGGAGAAGCGGGGTACCTTCTCCATGCATTCACATCGTCCACACCACTCCAAGAGTGGTGGGCTTTCGTCCCCAAGCTTTCTGTCTATAATGTTACCATAGTTCTGGTCGTGGGGTGGGAGAGCACAGCCATTATTTTTCTCAGCAAGAGATCGAAATATTTTTATTTCATGGTAGTTTTTTCCCTCATATTGACCTTTCACCTGTCACTTGCTCATGTCAAAGTAGGGGAACATTAAGATGTGTAATTAAAGCCCATGGATTCTGTGCCCATCTGAATACAAGCTGGTAATGCAGACCTACCTCTGGAGAAGGGACTGCTCTTCCCACTGCCAGGTAGCCTGTTTGCTGTGGCCACGCCCCCCTCAGCGCAGGGAGCTCCTGAGAATGACTCGTTTTCATTGGGTGGGGGAGTATCCCTATTAGCCCAAGAACAGAACGCTTTAGTCAGAGCAACTACTTCTCCCTATGGCTTCTGTTATTCCTGGAGGAAGACAGAGGGTGGAAAAGTGGAGGGATCTTGGTCTTCCCCCCTAATAATTCTTCTATTTACTCCCCTCATATGCACATATGTGTGTGTGTATGAAATATATGTAACTGTGAAACTGCAGTGATTTGGGGGATTTCTTCAGAGATCGGAACCATCACCCCGCCCCCTGAGTCTTCGAAAATTGGTAGGAACCCTCACTTGGAATCCACCAGTGCTTGTTTAGCCAACATATTGGGTAATATCTAGATAATACTTATTTTTCTTCTGCCCCTTTCTTAAAGTGCTCTAGGGAATGAAGAAGAAAACTGGGACCAGGAGGATAGTTTAATCAAGACAGATGGTTATCTCCCTTCGGTTACATGTGCTAAATAAAACCTTTCCCACCATGTTTATCCCATCCGAATGCTGTTGGAAATACGTTCTCCTGAAACATCGTCCACATTAGAAAACTCTTCCTATCTGACTCTGTCGCAGCTCTCTCGGAGACACCCAAAGCTTCGAATGTCCATCCTGTGTGACAGTGAGTGTTCCGTCCCGGGGCCTGGTTCTCAGCTGAGGGGCGGTGGCCTCTCCCTCTGTTTCCTTGCTCCTCACCACCTGCTCCAGAGAGGACACAGGAAGAGAGAGAGGAAGGGAAATTAAAATGAGTCACTTACGCTGCTTGTAAGTAACTTGGATGTAAAAAACGCATTTGGAAAAGAAGGTTGAAGCCCAGCCAGAATGCTCTGTGAGGGTGTTCATGTACTCTGCGTCTCCAGGAGTCCATGGGGTAAAGCTAAGAGCCGGAGAGGTCGTTTTCCACCATCCCATAGTCCCCCCTCAGTCCAGGGCTCCCACAGACAGGGTGCTGGGGCCTGGGCCCTACCAGAGGCAAAGCCTCATTTATCTTTGGTGATTAGCACCTTGTTTTTTGGCAAAAATATGTTAAGATTTGTTGGGGTTTAAATGAACCCTATACTTCAGCTTTCCTCTACTTCTCATTCGTTCTTTCCACTTAATTTCCATGGTCTTCCTTCTTCTTCTTTTTTTTATTAATTTTGGGTTTTTAAAAACATTTATTCTTTCATTCAACAAATATTTATTGAACTCCTATTGCTTTCCAAGCCCCATTTTGAGTGCTCGGGATGCAAAGGTGAACAAGACAGTGCCCTCTGCCACATGGAGCCTCCCTTCTCATCCCGTCCCATCTGTTGCTGCCCAGTTGTCACCGAAGGGAGTGCCTGGGTTCTGGCCTCTAGTGTTCTGTGATGCTCTGCCCTCTGCACCATGCTCCCCAGCCCTTCTCCGCCTGCTGGAAATACTGACCAATGGGAGAGGCGCAGTGGGGCTTCTCAGCACAGATACGTACCCTTGTGACATGATTCAGTAATATTTAGCACCACCTAAGAAAAGCATTTTAAATTGTCTGCACATACTAAAGCCTTTTTTACCATCTGTTAGTGGAAAATACCTAAGAAGTTTTGCAAAACTCTCAATAATTTAAATAAAAACTCTTGGCTTGTTCCTTCTTCTCTTTGGGCATTAAGGACCCCCTTCATTCGTCTCTCCCCTCTTTGTACCTAAAGCACTTGACAGAGGTAGACTTTGCTGTTAAGTGATTTTTTTTTTATGTCAGCAGGAACTCTATTGAATCTTTCAGGAATTCTGTTTGAAACCTGCATACACATGCATAGCCACCCCCTGCATCCAGGTTCCTGGGAAGATATGGAAAGGCCCATTAATCACAATAAATGAGGTGAACAGGGCTTAGATTTATTAAATGGCAAAGGATAATGATGTTAAATAGCTTTAAGGTTAGATCAGATACTTTAATTGACCCCATTCCTTTCTTTTTTAGTATAGACCAAAAGAAAAAGTATATCTGGACATTAGATGAAAAATAGGTTAATTTTTGAAAAATGAGATCATTTGGAATGTTACCAAATGGCAGACACATAGTTTAAATACACCTCTTCAGCTAATTTCCAGTGGAATCATCAAATGAAAAGAAAACAAGATGATGGGGAGAGGTTTTACAGTAACGCCGGGACACTCAGAGTTCCGCTGCTCGTGACCGAGCCATTCCGCGTCGTTGCTGGTTGCAGAAGCTGGTCTCCCAGGCCCCCCATGCTCTTGACTGTCACTGGGATGAAAGTGAAACGGCAAGGAAAGCACAAGAGACAACTGTGAAGTGTCGTGGACCTTCGTCAGACTTGTGATCACCTTCCACGTGACCACTCTGAGAGAACTTCCTTTCTGTTATGGGACCCTCCCATGTGGCTTAACGCGAGGTGGGTTCTCATCCAGAATCAAGCCCAGAGGTTGTGCTACAACCTTGGGCCCAGTTCCGTGGCTAGTCTGAAAACACGAGCAAATGATCCAGGCCCTGTTGCATTGCTTGCTGGCGTAGAGGATGCGAAGTCTGATTTTAAAAACCAATGGAAGAATGAAGCATCAAGTGTTTGGCTCCCATGGAAAATACGTTTCTTGGAAAGAGAACTTCCATATCTCACTAACGTTATTGCCTTTAAAGTTAAAGTTCCATTGTTTTAGGGCATATTTGTTTTGTGCCAATTAGTGAAGTGGAACACCTGGGGCTGCTCATTGCGTGCTTTTAGAAACTTGATTCCAAGTTGACACCCTGCTTGCCTCTGTCTAATTGTGAATTCTAGTGCGTGTAGGTAAGTCTTCAGATGTTTGTTAACTCTCGTTCTTGAAGTCATCAGGCAGCCTATTGATATAGAGGGCAAATGCTAATTAATTTATGGTTTTGGTGATCCAATTCCAAAGGTCAATTCTGATCAAATACTTTTGAAATTATGTCAGGGATCAAAAATGTGGTTGTGTGTGTGTGCATGTGTGTGTGTGTGTAGAAAGGGAAGAGGCATACAAAAAAGCCCCATCTTTTTAAACAAAATTTTCCTAATGTTTAGATTACTGTGAAGACTGGTTTTACCAACCTGGAAAGATGATTTAATTTAATTAACTTTTTAATGCGTTATTTAATTTTGGGCAGGTCTTGGCTTGTCTTTCTTTGAGACTTTGGCTTGGCCCCATGGTTTCCTCCATTACTCCTGCGCAGTTCTGGGTGAAGTGTGTGTGCGTGCTCTGGGCGCCATTGTTGGGCTCTCCTATTAAAAACTATTTTTTTTTTCATAAAAGGAGGGGGGAAAGTCCAGTTCCCTACTTCATACTATTTTGCCCTCCTGCCCACTGTGTCTGTTACCTTCTAGTCTGCAGACCATGCGTTTTATCCATCCCAGAGAGTTCACCTCCCATTCCATTCTTCCAAGAAGAGGGGGCTGGTAAGTGCTAGTCTTGCATACCTAATGCAAGAAGATGCTATTCTTGTATAGCTGTAATGTTCTTATATATTAGGAAAGCCAGAGAAAAAATACGTTTTCTTTCTTGGAGAGAGTTTCCTCTCCTTTTCCCCAAGAACAGACGACAACTACATCCAGTGGGGAAAGCTCAGCTTCCAACCTTATTCCCCAGAGCAGGACTAGGGAGCACTTACTTCCCCACGGAGGACCACTGGACTCCGAGCATTATGCCAGCGAACCCAGGGCCACCCCATAGAGAAGAAGGAAAGTTTATGCACAACTGCCCATGGAGAAGCATAGGACAGCCCAGTCTTCTAAAGAGCATAGCACTTGTCCCAATGTGCTTGTGCTTCTCTTCTGTGTGATGGCTTATAGAGTGAGAGACAGAGAATGGGGTGAAAAATAGGACAGGAATGGCAACATTCAGTATCTAAGCATAAGGTCCTTAACTCTCGTCACAAGAACGGAGCTCTATGGCCTCCACTTCACTGGGGGCCCAGCTTCCGGCACAGGGTGAGGGAAGGCTGCCGCCCAAGGCCGCTTCACCCCCGTGCTGAGAAGACCGGGTGCGGCTCCTGTGGAATGACATTTTCGTTGTGTCCTTGCCTCTGCTGGGCCTTTGTCTCTCCCTGAGTCACCACAGAAACTCAGCCCAACTCTTCATTCCAGTTTGATTTCAGCGAAGGCAAGATCAAGTAAGAGAACATGAAGGGGAAGGGCACTCACCTTTATCAGATGCCTGGGGTGACAGGCCCTGCGACAGGATGTCACCGTGGCATCTCATGTCCCGTTCCCAGTCCTTTATTTCCATGCCACTTCCTTTCCGCCTGCAGCACTGATCACAGACCGTTGGGGACTGAACCCAGCACCTACAGGAATCGAGTTTTGTACCCACACGGTGTTTGTATGCCCAACCAGAACTTGGTATCTTTGAGGATGGCAAGTTGGAGACGAAAGATTTTAATTTTTATGATTGACGAGAATATCCCTCTAGACAGTGAATTGGTCCCATGCAGCGTAGTTGGCATTGCTTCTAGAGGCTTGTTGAAGCTTCTCGTTATTCTAAGACACTTGTCGTTCAGGACCATGACAGTGAGCAGTTGAGAAAGAGAGAGAGAGGTCACTTGTTATTCTTTATGTCAGTGCCATCATCCTTTCGTGTTCTGCTGTTAAGTTCATAGCATGTTTGAGCATCTGTGGCAGACGGAGGGGGCAGGACAGGGAGCACAGCGTCACACGCCTACTGTGTATAGTGCTTCAGGGGACTGGCATCCATGAAGTATATCGAATGTGCTGGGCCTTCTGCAAAGTCTTGGGGACAAGAGACAAATAAGCGTCTAGTTCTTCCCTGAGCCTTCACTCCATAGGGAAGCAAACCTGTACATAGTCACTGTGGCGACCACAGCATTTGCAAGGTCTGCAAAATCTACAGGTGAGAAGGGAGTGCCGCGCATGGAGGGGACGTCAGAATAGGTTTGAAATCTGCATTGGGAGGGGTGACAGAGGTATTTGAGAAGGAATGAGGTGAGCCCCACGTGGCATGGCCAGGCGCTGGAATAGTTCAGCACTGGGGGGTACCATGAAGGCGCGTGGCAGAGTGCTGAGAGCTGGTGCGGAGGCAGCGGGCCTGGGGCCTGCGTGGGGCGGAAGCTAAGGGAAGGGATCCTGTCAGAGGGCAGCCACCTAGGGGTGGGAGTGGAGCGGCACCGGGGCTGGGGACAGGCAGGAGGCCCTCGAGGTGGTACCCAGGGTACCTCTCCGCTCTTCTTTGGGTTTCCATGGCACACACCATGCCGGACCACCCTCGCCACCTCTTCTTCCCATTCTTTTCTTCTTCCTCCCCTCCAAGAGTAGATGGGACACTTCCGCCCCGTCCACGTGCTCTACCACCTACCCTCACGACCTCGCCCAGGGCCCCCATTCGGATGACACCTGCTCTGTGTGTCGCTGCAAGTCTTTTCCTGCCACCTGGAAGCCACCAGGAGTTCCCCTTCCTGCAGGGATCGTAAATAATTCACCAAAACAGAACTGAAAAAAAAAACATTTTTTAAAATTTTTCCCCAACCCAACTTTTTGTATTCCTACCCCAGATCTAGAGAGCATGGCATAAGGGACACCATCTGGCACGTCTGTCTTGCGTTTGGCTCAGGCGGGGAGCCTGGTGGATGGGTGCCTGACACCTGCCTGGGAAATCCAGAGGGTGAAAAACAGGATGGCTAGCTCTTCTGGGGGCCAAGTGTGCTGTATGAGGCCTGAACTTGCCCTCTAGGTCTGGTCAAGTAAGAGGCACTGTTTCCCGTGTCCCTGGCAGTGACCAGATTCCCCCCAGAGGGTTGGCGTCATGGGTGTTGATTTAAATGCTGTCCAGTGGGACTGCCAAGGGAATTGATGGTCCCTCAACACAACGGGATATGGGAGGAACAGGAGGGCCCCTCGGTGCAGTGGAGGAAATGAGTGACCCCAGACAAGACGGACTTCAGCCAAGTGAAGGGAACGTCAGGGGAGAAACCAAAGTGAAGGCTTCGGAGACCCCATGCACAAATCCCATAAGCCTCTGCTGGCTTGCAAGGCAAGACCATTCTAGAAGAGGAGAGTGAAGTGAGACCTTTCTCATGCCCTCACTTCTCCTCCCTCCGCCTCCTCCTCTAGCCCTTCTCTGAGGTCTGAACAGGCAGCTGGTGTCGAAGGCAACAGGAAGGGACAGGGATTCCTCCCCACGGTCCCCCACCCCTGTAATAGGTAAGCAGTAGACCCTTCCAGACAGCTGGAAGGACGGATCTTCAAAGGAAGGTGGAACTGTGAATTAACACCTGGGCTTGGGCCGTCTGCATTCTGAGTCAGACTGTGTTGCTGTTCCAAGGGGTTTTCAGTCTTTGTATCATCTAAGAATCATCAGGTATGGGCCTGCCTGCGCTTCCTGCCAGGGAGAGGGGAGGGACTGTTCCTACCAGGCAGGTTTAAAGAGACAATGGACTACAAAAAATAGAGTTGCTTTTATGTTTGCACCCTGTGACTCCTGCTTATTCAAGGTACCAGTTCCACCTCTCGGGTCGGCCCTCCAGCCGGACCAGACCAGTGCTATTCCCTGAACACAGTTCCTCCTCAGGTGCCTCGGTTCAAGGTCCGGCCTTGACTCCTCTCCCCACTCTGTATTTTAATTTTACTTCTTGCATGAGAGGGCTGTTTGTACTTGTCTGATCGTTCGTTTAGATTTAAACTGCTTGAGGGCAAGAACTATGTTTTATTTTATTTTCCCCAGTGTCCCACACACCATGTATCTTAGTATTTAGCCCATAGTAGACATTTTAAAAAGATTACGGAATGACCAAATGACCGATGAATGAAATAACACAGGCCAATAGCTAGTATCGCCATGTTTGTGAAGGTAGAGGAGATAGAACTATTGCATTCTGTTGCCCCACCCCACTGCCAAAGTTTGAATGGGCTGATCTGATTCACTGACTCTTCCCGGGCTGCCAGCACGCAGTGTTCC
This sequence comes from Carollia perspicillata, assembly GCA_004027735.1. Lineage (NCBI taxonomy): Eukaryota > Metazoa > Chordata > Mammalia > Chiroptera > Phyllostomidae > Carollia > Carollia perspicillata. Next base: position 5,906 of record PVKM010009952.1, on the reverse strand, counting down.
AACCACTTCTAAGTAGAACACAGCATCTTTTTTTATGGGTGTGTATGATTGTTTTCATTATTTAAAAAGTTAGGTAAATGACAAAGCACCCACATATTTTATAGAGAAATTACAAAATACAAATAAGCGTTGCAATAAACACTCAAACTGCAACCTCCATTCCAAGCATAACATGGTCTCATCTTTTTCCACGTGCCAAGTTCTTTCTTGGAATAACAGTATAAACCATCTGGGGTAAGATTAATATTTGTCCTGTTACTTTAGGAAGTGATTGGAAAAGGATTTATAATGGGGGTGGAGAGGGAAGCCGATGGGAAAGAAGAAAGGCCTGGAGGTACAGACCTGTGCCGGTGTGGGAGTCACAGCTAAACCAGTGAAATGACTCATTCAGCCTTTGTTATGCTGGGACACCCCAGGCTAGAGGGCGTGAGCTGGCCTGGGGACCAAGCGGGATCTATAAGGGACACCCTGTTCCCAAGTCAACCTGCCTCCTGCATGTTAGGCCAGCCTGTCCCCACACCTGGCTGCGAGGGGCACCGGGGAGCCCAGGCCACAACTTCAGAGAAGGTGGGGTAAGAAGAAGTGTAGGAAAGGTAAAGGGGGGATGTAAATGGTGGCGGAAGGAGACATGACTTGGGGTGGTGAACACACAATACACTGTGTAAGTAATGGAGTATGGAATTGTGCACCTGAAACCTATATAATTTTATCAACCAGTGTCTCCCTAATAAATTCAATAAAAACAAGTAAGACGCTACAATGTTAGAGGAGCTTTTGCTTTCTTCTTTGAAGCTGTGGGTGCTGATTCAACTTGGGAGGAAATGGGTTGAAAACCAGAATGGGGCAGGAACTTTCCAGCAGTGGTCTCCAGCTAGGGCGGCTTTGCTCCCCAGACAAGGCTGGCAATGTCTGGAGTTATTTGTGGTTGTCACAACTAGGAGATGGTGACAGCGGCATCTAGTGGGTAGGGGGACGGTAACAATGGCATCTGGTGAGTAGAGACCAGGGTAGTCGCTGAACATCCTACAGTGTACTGCCCAGCCTCCCACAACAAAGAAGTATCTGGCCCCAAATGTCACTGGCGCTGAGGTTGAGAAACCGGCTTTAAAAAAGCAGGCAAGGAAGCACTTGTCAGCGACTCCCGGAAGAGCAAGGACTATGGAAGTATTTATTGTATCGGGTCTCACTTATGCATTGAGCGGTCCATTTGAGGGCTCCTCTTGGGGAGTCTGGGGTCCATCAGGTAGATCAAGAATACTAAAGGATTTTATTAGTGGTCAGTGTTTTGAGCATTTTTGAAAGGTCAAGGGTTGTCATAGGAAAGGGCAGGAAGCACTGCATGGAAATCATACATGAAATTATCCCATGTAGCTTTTAAAAATGGATTTCATTAAATTCACTGGTGCAAATAGCCAGGTAGTTTTTAATCCAGGGAAAAAGCCTGGGAAGAGGCGCTGGGGAGGAGACAGGGATGAGTAATGGAGCTTCTTTCTAGCTTTGCTCTGTGTGTTGTTGAGATTTTTTTGTAACTAAATGAATCTCTTTCTAGTATTCCTTTGTGTTTGTCTTCAGGCTTGAGCACGACTTGCAGGGCTCAGAGACATCATTGTGTACCTGTGACACTGACCCCACTGTTTATTGTCTAAATGAAAGTACTTGGAGGGAGCATGTGCTGTGACTGCACCGAAGGGTGGACCACCTGTTAGGGCAGCAGATCCCTGGGGGCGCAGGGGGTGTGGTCAGCACTCAGGGAAGAATTCCATGGAGGGAAGCTAAAGTGCACTGGCAAAAGTTTTTTTTTAAGCAAGATTGAATCAGTGAACTTGGCTCCACAGACGTACAGAGAAAAAAAAACAGCTTGGCAGAGTTAGAGAAGGGGGGAAGGGATCTAAATTAAATGTAACAGTTGCCTGCAGATTAGTTGCTGACAAAAAACAAGTCCTTTCCTCTGAGAAGCATGTGTAATATGTCAAAAGGGAGAAAAGAACAATTAGCACACTTCTTACATAAGAGTTTATGGATAGCACCATAGTAACTTTAATCATTTAATTAAAGATACTCCTTCATCTTTATTGCAAGTCAGTAAACTGTATATGTACTTGACTTTCACCTGTCTTATACTTAGCAAGGAAAGCACAGTTTTCTCTGACCACCCAGCTTGCAGCAATGAGATTTCCCCTTTCCCATCCCCTAGCTTTATTTTTTGTTTTGTTTTGTTTTATCCATCTGTCCATCCATCACCAATTATCACAGACTTGGTAGCTTAAAACAACAGAAACTATTCCCTGACGGCCTAGGGGCCAGAAGTCTGAAAAAATCTCCCGGCAGGAACCTTCCCTGCCCTCTCCCGGCTTGCGGAGGCTCCAGGCATGTCAGTCTCAGTGCCTCTGGGCAGGACACCGTAGACCGGGGTAGCCTCTACACAACAGGAATGCGTTTCTCCTAGTTTTGGAGGCTGCGAAGTCCAAGATCAAAGAGCCTTAATATTTGGTGTCTGGTGAGAACCCTCTTCCTGATTCATAGAAAGGCATCTCTTTATTGCGTCCTCGTGGCGGAAGTGGCAAGGCAGCTCTGTGGGGTCTTCGTTGTCAGGGCGCTAATCCCATTCACCAGGCCTTCACCCTCGTGACCTAAACCCCTTCTGAAGGCCCCATCTTTAAATACCACACACCAGGGATTAAGTTCCGACATACTAATGTGGGTGGAAGGAACACAAACATTTAGTCGTCTTCACATGGCCCTTTCCCCTGTGTCTGTGTCTTGTCCTCTTCTGTTTATTTTGGGGACACTTGCCATTGGATTTAGAGCCTACTCGATAATCCAGGATAATCTTATCTTGAGATACTAATCATATCTGCAAATACCTTTTTTTTTTTTCAAAATAAGGTTATATTTACAGGTTCCTAGCATTAGGACATAGACGTATCTTTTGTGGGGGTCACCATGCAATTCAGTTGTCTGTCTGTCTGTCTGTCTGTCTGAGTCCTTTTTGCCTTTTGTTTTCTGGAATGCTGAGTAGCTACTAATAAATGCTTATTGATTTGAAAGTGTGGCCTTATTTTAAAGTGACCCAAATTAATGGCTGGGCTAATTGCGCCCCCTTGTTTCAAAGACGTTCTGCCATTAGCTCTCAGGGACACGTGGACATGAAGATACGCCGGCCTTGCAAAGTGAATGTACGTTTCAGACTAAAAGCCAAACATCTAACAGTCACACCTAAAGCAAGAACAGTCAGTAAATTGAATCCTTATTATAACCTGTAAGATTGCTGTTTTTCTAAGTGTTAATCCTTGGGCTGCAATTAACTTCCTAGGTGGTCTTGAGGATTACTAGCTCCCAGCAAGGGGTAAATGTTTTAGTTGAATCAACTCTATTTATCTTTTATTAATTTAGATGCCCTAGAAGAGAAAGAAAAAATGATCAGAGCTTTAAAAATTGAGGGAAAAATCATTATTTTAATATGCTAGCTCTCACTTGATTCATTGAAATTGAGTTATAAAATGAAGACAGATGTATACCATCTGTAAATTCGGGAAGCAGAGTGGCAGGGAGGAAGGAGTGCATGGAAGTGGCCGGCAGCCCCTGAGCAAGGATCCTGAGCTCTAGATTTGCACGGCTGGGACTGGTTCTGCTGCCTTTCCTATGGCCTTGGACAAGTCACTTTGCTTTCCAGGCCTTGGTTTCCTACTTTTTCAGGAAACCAAATGGGTCAAATGAGCCGTTTTTCCAACTATGTCCCTGTGTGCCATGGTGCTCTCTTCCCAACTGCTCCTTGACAGCATCCTCACAGTCCTCTCGGTGATTAGACACTGGGTTTGGTTCTGAATTAAGCCAGTCCCGTGTTTTTGTTTGTCTTCACCCACCTGCTCGCAGCGGAAAGCTACAAGGAAACCCAGACGGTGAAGATTAAAGAGGAACCCATGGAGGTTGACATCCAGGACTCGCATGTCTCGATATCACCCAGCCGGAATGTTGGCTATAGCACTTTAATCGGGCGAGAGAAAACTGAACCCTTGCAGAAGATGCCAGAGGGCAGGGTGCCCCCGGAGAGAAACCTCTTCAGTCAGGATATCTCCGTGAAGATGGCCTCCGAGCTCCTGTTCCAACTGTCAGGTACGTGGCGCCCAGGGAAATGTCAATAATTGGCAGGAGAGCCTGTGTTCACTCTGTGTTCACACAGAGTGAACACACCCACGTGATAGGATTTTTGTAGACAGAAATCAATTTTGTTACTTGAACATGCCTACTGCAACTCAAACTCAGTTGATACAATGTTGCCAAGTTGAGCTCCTGCCAAACTTTCTTTAATAAATAGTTAAGAATCGTTTGAAATTAGAACTCTATTCAATTCTGTGCAAACGATCCCTGCGGACTGGGCTACACGTCTCACCTCTAATGTTGTTTAGGCAGCTGATCTGGTTAACAGCCTTTTGTTTTTTTCTAATGTGCAAAAGATAAACTGCAGCTTACTGCAACATTGCCTGAATTACCATGAATTCCAAATTAGTGCGGTCTTGAATTAATGAGATTTTACTATATCTCACCAAAAACAAAAAAATCAAGGGAAGGGAAAAGCAAAAGATGAAAAACGAGGATTCTTTTTGGCTCTAGCCTAATAGAACATTTTCTGTAAACCAACTGTGTTCACATTGAATCCTTGGAATTCAAAAGTGCAGTAATTACCAGTGCAGCTAAGTGTCCTGATAGAATAGTTGAGGGTTCTAGTCCCTAAACTTTTCCCCTTGTTAACTGTTTCAAACTGCATACATTGTGTCCTTAACGGATCGTCTAAATATGCTTGAGACTGATGATGCATACATGTTTCAGATTTAGATTTACATAGATACCTCCCTTGTCTGTGCTCAAGTATTTGTCTGCATATTGAAGTTCATGCGTAGGTACAGTTTGTTACTAATGTTGGATAAACTCTTTTGCTATGGATAACAGATTTAAAGCACCCATTAGATGCCTCGTTATTTAAGTATTTACTTGTTTTCCCCACTAAGAAAAATAGAAGGAAAGAGAAAAGAAGCGAGAATCCATGGGCCATCACGAAGGTGCACCTTCTCCTTGGCCCCGCGACACACCCCACACGTGTGACGCTGCAGTTGGAGGCCCGCGAGTTCTCACACAAGGGTCGCGTCTGTGTGGAGCCCTGCCGCGGTGGGAAATAGTTGATTCTGTCAATGTAATAGGGCACATAGGTCTTCGCGAGCTCCAGAGAAGCTCCCAAACTTGCAAACACGCTTTTTGATTTCTAACAAGCTGAAAACATATCTAAAAACCATGTAAGTTTGCAGATGATTTAACAGTTACATTTGGCAAAAGGGAGGCCAGTGAGGCTCTTTTCAGAGAGCCTTCCCGTCCAGGAGGGCGTTATCACAGTCTGCGATCAGCTCGGGACTCTGTCTGAGAGTGCTGCCCCTGGCACTGTCACAACTGCCTGGGTGACCTCAGGCAAGTCATTTAGGCCCGATTTCCTGCTTTCTGAACGAATACTGCCTGGGAATCTCAGTGCACCCGCATTGTCCCTGGCAAGCGGACAGAAAGGAATTGTCCACGCAGACTGGCATGCAACGGCCTCAGACGCTTGTGTTACAGAGGATGGGACAGATGTTGTAAATCTTTGTTGAAATTTTTCCAAAATTTGTAAGATTAGGAGTTTTTTCTTTTTTTTTACTTGCCCTGCCGTGGAAACCTGAAACCCTTGCGGAGTTGGCCGGGTTTCCTCTGGGTATGTAAAAGAAGCCATTGAGAGCCTTGGCGGTCAGGGCCGAGGCCTTGCGTTTGAACTGCGTCGGGGAGGCCAGGGTTCGACTTCTGTGTTCTTGAAAGCTAATGAAATAATTTCTGACAGCTGGTAGGTACGGACCTCAAGACAGAGGAAGGGAGGGTTTACCTCTTCA
>PVKM010009951.1:0-35832 GCA_004027735.1 Carollia perspicillata | reverse complement strand
CCATCTTGGGTACAATCATTGTCTTCAGCATGTAAATAACAACAGAGGGACTCAGTGCCAAGGAGCCATATAATACAATGGATAAGAATACCAGTTGGAGGCCAGAGCACCAACATTTGAATCTCAGGCCCCACTACTAGCTATAACTTTGGGCAAGATATATAATTTGCCTGAGGTTCATCTCACTGATCTTTAAAATAATGATAATAATAGTATCTACATCCCAGAGCTATGCTGAATATATACATAGCTGACCCTTGAACAATTCATGGCTTAGGGGCACCCACCACCCACACAGCAGAAAGTCTGCATACAATTTAAGTTGGCCCTCTGCATACATGGATTCCCAACCTGAGAGAAAAAATAACATATATAATACACATAAATATGTCTAGTACAGAGCTTGCAAAATGTGCTCAATAAATGTCAGCTATTTCTAGATGACCTTGAAGCCAGTAAGGATAGGAATTGAAATATTTCACTTAATTGTTTTTGTCATAACTAGCTTGACAAGTAATGACTGAAGGAAAAGGAAAAAGGCCAATGAGACATTTTCGCTATGGAACTAGTTACTACAGGAAATTTTATTAAAAATATATGCAACTTGATATTTGATTATTTTGAAAAAACTTGCATATATTTTGAACATCCAATGGACCAAGGGATATACAAGAGGAAGTACCCCCCACACATGTGCGCACACACATGCATGTGTATGAGTGTGTGTGTGTGATGCTCTCCTAATTTGACTCCTTGATTTCCTCTTGTTCCTCTACCAGAAATCCTTCAAGCAGCTCAAGTGAGTGCTAAAAGAATTAAATTGTGTTCTGTAATGCCCTTGCTTAAAACATTCCAATGGTTTCCCACCACACTGAAATAAAATACAAACTTCCTATCCCAGATTACAAAGTGCTACACAGTCAGCTCGGCCTTTCTTTCTGACCTCCCCTCCCTCTGTTCTCTCCCAGAGAAGCTCCGGGCAAACTGGCTCTGTCTCTGTGGGATGACCTTTCGGGCTCACTCCTGCCTCAGGTCCTTCACATTGTTTCCTCTGCTTGGAATGTTCTTCCTCCTGAACTCTGCTTTGTTTCTCCTTTTCATTCAGGTCTCAGATAAACCCGGCCTCCTGACCGAGGACTTGACTGACCATATACCTTAAATACATACCCAGTCATTCTCTACCATTTCAACCTATTTTGAGACTTTGCTTAGCATTTAGTACGACTGCATACTTTTCTGATTTGTTTACACTTCTTAATTTATTCATATGTTTATTTATGTAATTGTCAGCTTTCTGTTTTCTAGAATAGGAGCTCCAGGAGAGCGAGGAGACCTGGTCTTGCTCACTCCTGTGCCTCTTCTGCCAAGAAAAATGGGGAATATAAAAATGCTAATAATGCTTAATAAATTATTGTTGAAAGGATGGATGAACAAAAATAAATAAGGGTTATTTAGGTTCTTTTTCCAAGTGATTTCAAAATATTGTCCACATCGTCCTTGTGCATACATCCTTGTACATGTCCAATTAAATGCCAAAAGTTTAATTATCGAGTCAAAGGTACATGCAATTTAAATTTTGACAGTTATTTCCAAATCACCTTTTAACAAAGTGATACCAATTTACATTTTGAGTGGATTCCTTGAGTCTTCTTTTAAGCGTTTTTATGACATGATATTGGAAACACATTTTCTCGATTTAGAAGCTTCAGACACTTTATAATCTCATAACCTTGAAGTGCAAACAGGATAACCACAGTGCAGAAGTCCACACGGCCTGGTAAATGGCTGATGAACCCATGTCTACAATTACTGACAGAGGGAGGAGGTACCACGACAAGTATGTGTGACTTACTTTCAAAGGACTTTCGTTACCCAGAAGTCTTGTGTTTGGATTTTTTGCAGTAAACAGAGGTCTGCCTAACCAACATTCAGAACAATCCATTTCAAGTATGCCAGTGTGATTTACAGTAACAAAAATCTTAGTAATCTTACTGGGATGCCAAAAAAACATGATGGCAAGTACAGGTATTCTATTCTAAAAGGTTCTCAAATTCCATGAGTTTATTTCTCCCCACTAAAAATTGATTTCCATTGCCCTTTGAGTCATCTATACCAACAAACCCAGAGTTTTGTGTAGCAGGAACTGGAAAATACCCTACTGATGAATTTATCTGTATATGTCAATATCTGTTTAACTATAGCAACAAAGCCATTGATGAATTTGGGGACATACCGGCTCATAGATTCCTCTGTTCCATTTCGAAAGACACTCACTCCCAGTGCAAAAGCAACAACTAAATTCACAAGCAACAGCCAAAAGGACACCAGAAAATAAAACCAGACCATACATACATTTGGCCTGCATGCCATCATTCTGAAAATTCTGCCAACCTCTTTCACCTAGAGATAACTTTAAATGTAACATCAATTTACATTTACATTGCAGACCATCCAAACGTATGTTACTTAAACATGGAAGACACTCTCCATTGCTCACCTGTGTTACTCAAGAGCAGCATATTCTTGCCTGAGAAGAATGATAGCATTGGCAAAGTTGCCCAGTTAATAGAGAGACACTGATTCTGGATTTAAAATGTGCCCAGATGAAGCATCCAATTTTCTAAACACAGAAAAACAGGGTACTTACAGCAGGGTGTCCAGTACAGTAGGTGTAGCTGGCGTGGGACTGGTAGTGCAAGCTCGCTCTTGGAAAGGAGTAAGTATTCCAGGCTGGTTGGCTGCTGTTCCACTGGGCGCTGAAGCCAGGGCTCATGGTCACCCTTGACTTACTAGTTTGATAGGCTCTCACTGTGGAGCTAGACTATCAAGAAGAAAGAAATGCAATGTAAAAGCAGCTCTGCATAAAACCCAAGTCAGATACACACAGACATATACATGGCAGCTGCATCAGCATGCATTCTTCGTCACTCATGTATGACCACGGCACAGAACTCAGCTGGTTAAAAGAAACGGCTGATTTCTTAAGAGGAGACGTTAAATGCTGTTCTGGCTAGGATAAAAGTGTTTTCTCATTATTAGAATTTTGACTGGATGGCAAAGCACAAAGGCTCATTGAAATGGATCTCATTGAAAACATTTTTTTTCTAGTTGTGACATGCAACTCCATCCTTCAGAAAGGAGATATGTTGTAGTGGTGACAGCAACAGTGGTGTTTGCAGTTACACAAATTTCCTTTCATCACAGCGTTCACCTTAGAAATTCACCATCAGCCTCATCTGAATCCAGTAAACAAAGATCAGCTTATGATGGTTGGATGGAGGCACAGATTGGTTCCTTACACTAAACGGTCTTCAGGTTCCGTGAGTCTATCGCTGTCCTGGGGAGAGGCCAGCAGAAATCTGGACATCCTCCCACATGTCACCCTTCCACTATCTAAAGACAGCAAAATGATGAAGGGTTTGAAATTGTCGTTTACCCTCCACTGACCCTACTAATGTCATTAAAAATAGAGGAATAGGAATATCAATCCATTTGCCAAATGTTAACTCTATCTGTGTGTTCATAATTGTATGTAGAGTAGAATGAACTGAAAACAAAACTCACTTGTGCCTTCTGTCTTTTTTTGTCCTCAGATGGCCATGGCATAGAAGGCATATAATAGGTTCTTTTCAGAGAACATTTTCTATCCTCAAATTGCAATAGCTACTTACCCAAGTAGCACAGTAACTTTCACAATAAATTCTATTTATAAATCTATGGATGCAGGCCAACTCAATCACTGGGAAAATGTGCTAATCTCATTGCCATTATATTCAGGAAACCTAGTGGGGAAGAAACTTTTATCTGAGATTGTGTTTCTTATTGGGCTAGATTCTGATACCATTAGATACTTAGAAGAACAACTTTTATGAAGACAGATTCGGGTATCTTGTGGTAACCAAAAGAAGTAAGGGCCTCAGCAATTCAAAGGCACTAAGCAAGGCAATTTTTCTCATGATATTCTCAAAATATTTGGAAAAAGAAAAGAAAATATAAACCAGTAAGTTACTAATGAACAATTTAAAATATTTAGACTGAAAACTGGGGAACACAGCTTTATTAAGATCAATAAATTTATTTGATATCTGTCTCTACTCTCATCTCCATCATCACCCAACTATGTGTGCTTTCCAAGTGTTCGAGAGTTCAATGAGGTGGTCAGGCAGAGTGATACAAAATTATATACCATTGTATACTTGCCCAGTTCAAACCAGTGCTGGAAAGCAATAGTGGATTTTTATAACATTAGGATGGATATCTGTGCTTGGTTCTAAGTATAAAAGTTCAGTATTTGTATTTTTTCCATATATTATTTGTACCATATACACAGTCACTTCAGAGACTACATATTACTAAATCTATCCACAGAACTACTTTTGACTCTGGAAGTGTCCTGGTTTCTGCTCTGTATCTGTGGTCACTTATCAGTCTCACTAGCTCCGTTGATTCTATAGGCGGCTCCTTCAAGACTAGCACAGGGAGGCCCTGTATATATCGATTAGCCTGGGGACCTTAAAATTCTTGGAGAAGGAGGCAGTGTAAGATTAAGTAAGTTTGTAAATACCCTCCTCTCTTAGTTTAATTATGTTCTGGAAGAGCTTCAGTCACTCTTCAATAATTTTATTCATGGTGGTCTTCGTGCAAATTCTTTTTTCTCCCTTTCTTGCAAAGCTTATACTCAAGTTACACCTCTTACTTGGTCTCATTCCTGACGCCTCTAGCTTATGCTGACCTTCACCTTCCTGCTCTCACAGTGCAGCTCAAACACTTGAGCATGTGATTATGTGGCTGTGTTCTTCCCTGTGTATGTAAATTTCAGCTCTCCAACCAGGCTGAGAGCCTAATGAAGAGCATGTATTACCTTTCTCCTAAACTCCAGTCCCAACTCTGAAAATATCTGCTTGATATGAATATCGGCTAAATTACTGTGCATAAAATTAAATAAATTAATTGCTTTACTCTGAAATTTTATCTTCCCTTAATTTCTTTATGTCTGATAATGTTAGGGCAATAGTTTGAAACCTTGAAGCTTTAGAACTACTTGGCCTCATGTATCTGTCCAGCTTTCCATTATCCGTGTCACCAAATTCTATTGAGTCTACTGAATTCTATTCCAGTGGTTTTTGAATGGATGCTGTCCTTTCCATTCCCATTACCACTACCCATTTTTAGGACTTTATCAGTTTCCATCAGTCACTAAAACTACTTTTGAGCTTAAGGCATGATTAATCCTCCAAAATGACACTACGTTAGTTTTTCTAGAAATCTGCTTTTGTTGGGTTGCTCCCTGCCAAAGAATGTTTAAGCATTCTCCTCTACCTGAGAGAAAAAGTCCACACTTCCTAGTCTTTCATTTGAATCTTTTTAATATGATGCTAACTAACCTTGAAAGGCTTATTTTTGGTCCCTTCCACATAATCTCATGTTTCAGGAAGATCGCTACTTCAAACACGACGTGCATGTTCGTGCTATTGTCACAACCCATCTATTTCCTAGAATGTTTCCATCTATTTCCTAAACTTCACACTTTAATGTCTCTAACTTTTCTAGAAATCCCCACCCAACCCTCAGCCACCAGCCCATAAGTACTTCTGCCTTTGCTAGCCACTGACATTACTGATTTTCTGCCACATTCATCTGGCCTTTCATCATTTGTGTGGTTACCCAGGAAATCAATGCCATAACTTCATCAGCATACCTCATCAGTGTCTTAATTAGTTTCTTGCCCAACAATTATTATATCCCAATACATATCTTTGGGGACAGGCACCTCAGTTGTATTTTCCAGAAGGAGATCACAACACAAGAACTTGAGTACAAGTAGCTCATTTTGGAAGTGATCTGAGAGGAAATCAGTAGAAGAATGGAAAATGTGACAGAAAGGGGGAGGGGAAAAGCTTGCTTGGTGGAATAAATGATTACTGTGGAGAACTAAGGTTCAATTCCTTTGGGGGACCCAGAGTCAGGGTAAACCATGCTTCAGAGTTATTCTATGTGAAGTGTAAGAAAGTGGGGGGATTTGACCTCTGATTCCCATTCACCATTGGCAGAGAGCTGCTTCTGGGAGCATTAATTCCCGAGCGTTTCTGGCCTAACTCACCACAGGCAAAAAGGAAGTTCTCACTTATAGAGTCCCAGGAGATCTACAGCATTCTCCGGGCAAGTAAATGCCAAGAGGTCTGGGCAGAGCATTAATAGCATGAGCTACTAAGTGGATGACTCCTGGAACGTCTTGTTATCTGCCACAGAACCTTAGATATTTGCATTTTCCTCTTGCATGATTGAGAGAAGGAACTCAAAAATATTGGTCAAATGGACTTCACTACCATTAAAGACTTGAAAAGACAGAAGAAGATCTTGAGACAGTTGGTAACTGCAGTGAAAAGGTAAAAATCACTAGTCACCAGGAAAACATAAAAGAAAGCTACAATAAGGCACCAGTTCATACCCATTCGAATGGCTAACACTAAAAGAACTGATAATCCTAAATACTTCAGATGAGGTTACTGAAGACATGGAATACACATGTATTATCAGTGGCAGGGTAAAATGGTATAGGCCCTGCTTGGCGGTTTCCTTAAAATATACATACTTCTACCTATGATATAGCAATTCTACCTGCAGCACCACTTACCTAACAGAAAATGTATTTCTACAAAAACACATGTTCAGAACGTGCTCAGCAGTCTTATTCATAAGAGTCCCAAACCAGAACTTACTCAAGTGTCTATCGACAAAATAATAGATTAAAAAATATTAGAGCACATTTAGTTAATGGAATACTACTCGGCAATAAAAATAGAACACGCTTCTAATATATACAATTACATGCATTTATCTCAAGATTGCCCTAAATAGAAGAATATCATGAACAGAGAAATAGATATGGGCGATTTCACTTATTTGAAGGTCAAAATGAGGAAAATATATATAGTAATAGAAATCAAAATGTGTTTGCTGAGGGAGTTGAGGGGAATTGACGAGAAAGAAAAATAAGGTAATTTTCTAGGGTGATGCAAATAATCTCATTTTCGGTGGTCATTACATGAATGCATACATTTGCCAAACTGAATGCTTGCTATGCGTGTTTTATTATGTCTTTATGTCTTAATTGTATCTCAGTCAAAGAAAAATATGCTGCCATTACACAAGGCTGGTTCTGAATTTTTCATGGTGAGAGAGGACAAAGATAGCTCAGAAAAATGAATCTCAGTGACCCAAACGTCCTAATTTTTTAGACCCCATAATTGGCTAATCAGAGGTCCACCATGTTTTCCCTCCTTGGCACAGCTTCAGAGAGCAATGTAAGGAGGCGTCCAACGGCCAGAGGCAGGCAGCCAGAGAGAAGAGTAGAGTCTGGATAAAGAACCTCTGAATAAGCAAGAGCCGGCAGCATCATTTGCTGTCTGCCAGCAGATCAGGGGGCCAGGGCTGCTGGAGCAAGAAAAAAATGGAGCACAGCCTGTAACAAGGGCCCTGTTACGTGAGTCCAGAAATTACAAAGCTCCCGAGAACACTCGTGGTTCTCTCTACTTAGTCAGCACTAGAAAACAAAAGGAAGACAAAGAGAGGGGCAGAAGAAAGCTACATTAAGAAAAAAAAAATCAACGATGAAGAAAGGAATAACTCATGTTAAGATTTTCTAGACACAATTGAATAAGTCTACAAGGGGATATTGAGACATAACACGTACACACAGCTTACTGGCTACCAGACCCTGAGTTCCTAAATATGTTCTATTTACACTGTGATGACTCGTGTATTGCTCCTAACAATTTTATACGAAAGTTACTGTTATTATCTGAATTTCATAGGTGAGAAAACGGAGGAAGAATAAAATGAGGTAACAACATGTAAGGACATAGAACTACTAAGGAGGGGGGTTGGTTCAAATCCAAGCAGGGAGCTCCGTAACCCATGCTCTCAACTACACTGACTTACTTGGGAATCTCTGTAAAACAGATTTCTAAGAAAAAGGCTGGTTTGGGTACTAAGGGGAGAAGTGGGCAGGAATAATTACAAAATTAAGGAGGACGGGAACAATAAGACTGGAAAAATCAATATTACTGTGTATCATTGGGATCTATGGTATAAAGTAAAGAGCAGTGGATTCTGCTGAGGCTTCTGCTGAGGCTTCTGGAAATTGTTCAAAATGTCACCCAGAATTGTCCACTGGAAGATGGGAGGCTGGAGGGTTTGTGGACGGGCTTCTGTCTCACAGTGGGTAAGGGTTGTCCTCTAGGAAATGATCACAGGGAGCACTTACAAGCTGTGTGTGGACATGGGAGAATGAGCTCTTGTGGCATCAGAGGAGGCACTGGGGAGGAAAGGAGAAAGAGATGCAGGGAAACTCAGGTAGGGCGCTGTAAGTGCTTGGTGAATATGAACGGTCTATGAGAGCTGCTGCTGAATTAGATGAGCCAGAGATGGAGTTGGGTGAATGTGACGTGCTAACTAGAAGCAGCTTCTACAACTACCTCTCTGCCTCTGGCTGGCACGTGCCTTTCATGCACTGTCTCTCTGAATCCCCAGAACAAGCCAATGTTGTTATCCACACTTTACTGAAGAAATAGGGATGCGTAGCGTTTAGGCAATTTTCCTAAGAATATACAGCTAGCAAAGACACAGAGCTAAGAATTAAATATTCAATGGACCGGAACTCAGATTGATTATATGATTAACAATGTATCATCTCCCAGAAACAAGGCTTAGGAATGAACCACATACTCCACTCTGAAAGAGAGATTCAGAGAGAAAGCGTTATAGGGATGTGTTACTATAAATACATGACGTCCACATTCCAAAGCAGCACAAAACTGTTGTGAGATACAGGCATGAGTACCACCCACTGTTAAGGAGTGATGCCATTTTTCCCTGTTGGTAGTATCATTATCACATGACTTTATCATGTGACATTATCACATCACATTAACTCAAGTTCAATTATTAGTGACGACACCACAGCCGACTCAAACTGCCCACATTTGTCTCCTTTAAAAGCTGCCCAGTCTCCATCCGTGAGTGTTCCTCCACAGGAAGACATTGCAAGATGATTTTAGAAATATAGTCAATAAAGTTATACTGAAATTAGTTTAACTATATTCCAAAGGTAACCTAAAAATACTTCTAAAGTTAGCCTTAAGGAGAACGTATATCCTTTATAAGAAATGCTATTAAAATATATGGAATATGCTGATGTACTAACAGAGGCTCCTATGGTAACTACTGTGGTAAGCATGTTTAAGCGGCCCAACCGGCCTTCCCACAGCTCCTGCTGAACACAGCATATGCCTATAGAAACCTATGAGCGAAGTCTGTTGAACCAGGTAGTCACCTGACCCAGTCTGGGCCAATCAGATGACTTCCCCTGCAAATACGTGATTGCAATACAATGACTCATGAATGTCCATGGGGCATTTAAACTAAGAAGGAATATAAAGGAAGAATTGAGGTTTGGTGGCATGAATGTAGAAACAAAGTGCATCTAGGCAGAGGTGAGGGTGGTGAAAATGGGAGTGAGAGGGGAGGGGAGAAAAAGAAAGTACAGGCAGTAACAGAGACAGAGAAGAGACACAGTCACTTGGAGGAGATAGAAGGAACAATTCAGTTCTGGGGGACTTTTATAGTTTTTGGCTCCAGTCTCTTGCAACAGCTGGCCATACTCCTGATCCTGAGTTCTGTAAGATAGCCTGCATCTGGATACTAAATCCTTTTTTCCTGTTTAGGTGATCTTGAGTATAAATTGGAACTAAATGATCACTGACTATGCAAAGTGAAAGGAGCAGACACGTAGGAAGCAGCAGAGTTGAGAGACCATGTGGTGCAGATGAAGAGATAAACCAAGGGCTTTTCGGTTCCCAAAAGACTCGTCACATGTCACAGGAATCCCGTGAACCATTCCAGTGATTTCTTCTTTGCCTTCACTCCTTTGAGTGGATTTTTCTTCCTAACAACCAAATGGTTTCTCTTGGTCTGTGTACCTTCATTTTTCACCTGCAAAATGTATTTACTATTCTTCTCCTTAGGCTTTTTAAATCAGCATTTCCACTTGACATGAGAGATTCACTGACCCATCATTGAAGGTTTTAAAGTTGTTTCAGTTCTAAGGCAAGAATCATGTAAGTAAAGATGAAAAGCATAAACCAAACATTACTCATAAATTATGACATCCTGGGTCAAGCAGTTTGTGTAAAACACTGCAAAGCACACATGGGAAAGAGCTGCAGATTGTTAAAGATTCTGTTAGAAATACAACAAATCCAGCTTCTATTCTTAAAAACAGTGTTATAAAAGGTATCTGTATCTATATTTTTGTTATTGTCTTTTTTCCCATCGTTCATTTTATTTTTAGCATCACATTACAAGCATTGTGATATGGGAGAATTAGAAAATGTTGATATACACATATACATGTGTATAGCCAGACACACATACACACATGCACACACACATATATATGTACACATATGTATTTCTTAGGTGCCCACAATGAACTTTTTGGTAAGTGCATGTCAACATGAAGTTCACAGAGAGGCTAAATGACTTCCTCTGTGTGTTTATTTCCCGTACTGCCCATGAGGAAGTCTGAAAAGAACAGTTTCTACCCAACAGCTCTCAGGGTTTCAATAGCTTTTTCTAAGTTCGCTGCCCACCCTGTGCCCCAAGCAAAGGATTCCCACTGTGTGGTTTCTAAAGATTTCACTGAGAACCAGCTGAAAACGGAGCCTGAATGGACAGTCAAACCCACACCAAACCTCTCTTTGCACCCTGTGTGGGACAAGTGGCGACTTTGTTCATTTACAAAGGCCTGAGAGAGGAGAGAGAGGGAGAGAAACTGACCCTATGGAATAAGAAGCTTCTGTCAAATAAATCCTTTTACACGGCTCTGAATCATGACACTCACAATGAAGGAGGCTGCGGAAGAGAATGGGGAAGAGCCTCTAAGTTCTTACACCCATCGCCCCCGGGGAACAGGAACAATTTTCCTCTCTCCTGACTGGCCTGTCACCTTTTACAACACTCCTCACAGATGGGTGTCTCCTCTGGTCCCTGCAGATTTGCTTCTTGGAGGTAAAGGAGGCTTTTTTTGGTACGGTTATTGTTGCTCTCCCAGCGTGGGGGCTGTCTCCTCTATTCAGCATGGCTTTTCTCGTGACTTGTAAATGTGAAGTATCCAAGTGTGCTTTATGTATCAGTGGTCCTTCTCATAAAACCATCATAAAACATGGTGCTTTCTGGCACTGTTACTGTCTATCGTTACTGTCTATTGTCACTGTCTAGCTTCAAACCTTCAAAAATGGAATGAGGTGAAGCATTCTGTATGCTCTGCAGACAGGGCTTAGGGTGCTAGCCACCCACTCTGGTGCTTTCCCAGTTACAACTGAAGACTGACCCTAGAGCAGCTGGGTTCTCCCAGCTCACTCCCCTATGCACTAGTATTTGATTGGACTGGGTAGTCACCAGACCCACCCTGACAGATCAGATGCTCCCTCCTAGACACTGGTGATTGCCACTTAGTGAGTAGTAAGTAAACTTCTACTAGGAAAGAACAGAAAGAAGCTGTGTCCCCAGTTAAGTTCTAATTATTATAATGTCTCATAGTATTCTGAAGATTGGAAAGAGGGTTTCTGGCATGAATGCGATTGGAGAGAAAGCTTCGCCTTTCCTCAGTTGCTTTTGTGTGCGTATCTGGTAAAGGATCAGGTACTTCCAAGCCCAGGGGACTGCTCTCTCCCAGCTCTGTAACTTTGGTCAAGTCCCATACCCTTAGGATGCTGGTATCACCATGCAAGTCTTTCCAAGAGGAGAGAGTGCTAATATAATGACTATAAGTACTTTTCTATTTCTTTCCTACATTACCTCAACTTTTATTTGTCCCCTATTTAACAGTATTCACAGGTCCAGGGCTACAACTACACCTAGTGGGAACAGGGATGATTCCCAAGGAAGAAACTATAACTACATTTTTAAACCCTTATGTCAGAAGTCCCAAGGGCCTGATGAAGCAAGATGTGCCTTAGCGCCATCTGGTATAACCGGGGCTAACAGGAATGCAGCTATATTGTCTTGTAGTGAAAATTACCCACTAGCTCTGCACCTGTGTAAACTTACCCCACAGGAAGGACAGTGTGCTGTTGCTAGACTGGCTGCCAGATTAGAAATGCTGTCTACAATCTGGACCAGCACAGTGGCTGAATCTAGCACCCTTTCCAAAGGTGGGGGAGTTTGGGAATAAATGGAGAGCCCATGAAATCATAGCTGGGGGTGAAAGAATGAATGAAGGGTTATGGAAAGAGGGGAATCCAATATTACATAACACAAAAGAACCTCATGCCTGAGAAGGTGAAGACATATGTTCACCGAGACCACTCTTGCTTTTTGGAACCTGACAAGATCAAATGAATGCCTGCAAACCTGAGTGGACTTGCCCAGGGGACATTCTTACACGATATGATGGTGGACTGGACTAATAATTAATGACTGAATGGGATTCAAATCAAGTGCCAGCATCTTTTGAGTTTATATCATTTTGCTGTAAAGGAACTACGGCCAGAGACCAGAAGGTAGGCTGTGAAATAATAGAATGTGTGTATTTCCCATACAACCCATATATTTATGTGTATGTATTTCTGTCCCTTGTTCCTGGCACAGAGCTCCTAAATCCCCTGGAGTCTCCTGGGGATTTAGGAGTGCCTTTTGTTCTAATTAGGTGACCTTTGGTGGCCTCCTGGATAGGGCTGGTCACCAGAAAGACCAAGCCATGATCAGAAGTTTGGAAAGTTCAGCACCACTCTCCATTCTCTGCAGAGGGGAGAGGGGCTGGAAATAGAGTTAGCTACCAATTGATCATGCCTACCCGATGAAGTCTCCATTAAAATCCTGGAAGTAAGAGGACTGGGTAGAGGATCTTCCTGGTTGTGAACATGCAGAGGTGCCCAGAGAGAGAGCATGAAACCTCCACACTCTTTCCGATATACCTCGTCCTACATGTCCCTTCCATCTGGATGTTCATCTCTGTCCTTTATTATATCCTTAAATTCAGAATAAACCAGTAATCTAGTCAGTAAACTGTTTTTCCTGAGTTCTGTGAACTGCTCTAGCAAATGAATTGAATGCAAGCAAGGGGCTGGGGGAACCTCTAACTTGTAGCCATCCTGTCAGAAGCCCGGGTGACACCCTGGACTTGAGATTGGCATTGAAGTGTGTGTGTGAAGGGGGGATGCAGCAAGGAGAGATAGGGGATAAGGGGCGACCTGTGGGATCTAATGCTGTCTCCAGGTAGATAGTGTCAGAATTGAGGCAAACTGTAGGACGTCCAGCTCCTGTCACTACATTGCCTGGGATGGGAAAAACCTCCATACATTCGATGACCCGAAGTGTTTTCTGTGAGTACTAAGGAGAGACACACAGGACAAGTGTGTCTTCTGACTCAAGCTTCCTGTGCCTCAGTTTCCTTTTCTATAAAGTTGGACTAATGACAGCATCTACCTCATAGACTGCCATTAGGATT
Source organism: Carollia perspicillata (assembly GCA_004027735.1). Taxonomy (NCBI): domain Eukaryota; kingdom Metazoa; phylum Chordata; class Mammalia; order Chiroptera; family Phyllostomidae; genus Carollia; species Carollia perspicillata. The sequence goes on along the minus strand of PVKM010009951.1, from coordinate 22,322 downwards.
AAGTACATTAATAAAACATTTAATGGAGTGTCTCATACTCATTATGTGGTACTAGTAATTATTGAAATAAAATGCTATTGTTTAAAAAACAATATGAACATATAACTTTGGGACCAGAACTTATGAAAGTCTTCTTTCCTTCCTTTTCCTTTTTTCCTTCCCTTTCTCTTCCTCCTTTCTTTTCATCCTTCCTCTCCTTTGAAATGAAAAAAAAAAATTATCAGCCTAGCAGAGGCTAATTTCTCTATATTTGAGTAATTGGTTCTAACACTTATTTTTCTTTTCCACACTAAAAGTCACTTTACAGCCAATTGCTGGCTCAGTGCACATTCAATGAGCCCAGGCACAGTGTTGGTCCTGCTTGAGTGTGCTGGAAGTTAGAGTCACATAGAACATCCCTGGAGGACACGCCCACAGTCCCACAGCGACTGAGACTGGGAGGGGCTGATTCCCTAAAATGAAATCAACCTATAAAAGTGACCATAAGACAAATGGAAAATGATACTTGCATGTTGTTTAATAGCTTCACATCAAGAGGGGAGCTAGTTTATCTCTTTTAAGAGGGATTTCCATGCTAGGCCATGACTGATGCAAGGGCAGGAGTTAACAATCTTATCTCTGAAGCTGGAAACATGCCTAACACACAGTAGATGTTCCAAATGAATCATCCATCCATTCATTCATTAAACACTTACTTAATGAGAGCCTATGATGGGCCAGGTATTGTGTAGGGGCTGGGACGACAACCATGGGAAAAAAGTAATACAGATGAATAATTAGCAAGGGAGACAGGCATTTGCATATGCACATAAATAGTGACAGTAATTGTTTTAATATGGAAATACATAGTAAATGAGAATATACAGCAGGGGTTCAAACCATAATGCGGCTTCAGGGAAGAAAGATGCAAAGGAAGGTGTGGATACCGCTGGATGTAAACTGGAAGGAGTGATATTTAAAATAAAAGTCGAAAGACAGAGGGAAATGCTCCAGGTGAAGAGAGGATGGACATACTGAAAGAATGGCCCTGATTATGTGAAGGTGTAGGGAGCAGGTCCTTATGGGAAATTCACTGTGCATGCCAAGAATTAAGGGAAAGAACAGAGCCCCATAGGCTGTTCTTCAGGGGAAAAGGCTCAAGGAACTATGTGTGTGTGGTGGGAGGAAGGCAGTGTGGCAATAAACCTGGAGAGGTCGAGATGGCACACGTCCAGAGGATTTTAGGAGTTAAATTTTTACCCAAGGCACAAAGAAAGGGTAACCGGTGAAATATTTTACTCAGGTGGGCGATCGGATTTGCATTTAATAGCAGATACTCTGGAAATCCCTGGAAAGTGGATGGAGCAAGGTCAGACCAAAGGGTGGGGATTTAACTCTAGGAAAGGCATTCAGGGACACAGACAAGAGGGGAGGGTGGCCTGAGTCAATGTAAGTGCAAGTAGATAGGTTTGAGATACACTTAGGAGGGGCTGCTTTTAGGACCCAGGGGGATCAGAGGTGGCAGGAAAGGTGTGAAGGATCACGGATGATTCCCAGGTTGTAGATGAGATCACCATTCATTAATCCAGGGAGCACAAAAAACCCCGATTACCATTATGAAGTACGATGGCGTAAAAGATAATAAATTCAGTTGTGAACATATCAAAGCTGAGATGTCTGTGTGTCTCCTGTGTGTGGGACTGTGGATGTGGCGTTCAGCAGAAAACTCTGGGCTAGAAACTTAGAATTCATCAACTAAAGCCATGCAATGGACTGAGTTAAGAAGGTGGAAAGCTTAAGGCCATCACCAAGGATATTAGTATAAGCTTAAGGTGATGAGCTAATTCAATTAGGTCCCATATCCAAAAAAAATTAAATTCCCATCGGCCAAAGACATAAGAGTGGCTTATTAGTGGAAAATTCTATAAAGTCACTGTTCCATGCTGCCGAAGTGTGGCCAAGCACCAGGAGTGGTTTGCCCTTGGCATCAAGCTTATTCTAATATTAGTACCACTTATTGAGTTCCTACTTCAAAGGATACAGACCACAGGGAGTTTTCATTCTAAAGCAAACAATGTCGTCTCTACCAGCCATGAAAAATCATTACAGATTGAAAAACTGAACTGGGTGTCAGAGAATTTAAGCTAGTGGAACAATTGAATCTTCGTGGGGGGAAAAAATGGTAATCAACCCCCAAGATTTGTTCTACTCACTCTGTAGTTTCAATATCATTCTCTCCAGGAAATCCTGCCAGAAATTATGTCTTCTCCACATCGTTACAGTGTATGTTGTAGAATGTTGTCATGTGTTTGTTGTACACTGTTTCATCAGCTAACTAAATAACAGTATTATTGTTACATTGCTATGCATGAGGTCCTAATGAAGGCGCAGGGGACTGACAGATTGTCAACCTAAGTAAACGTTCCATCTACGTGACTATGTCAGTGGATACTCAGTAAATGTTTATTTTTTAAAAATGTTTCTACTAACCTTTTGGTACCAAAAGCATTCTAATTTGTCCAATGTTTTACCAAGATGTGAGCTATTCTGTGAAGTCCTATGCAATTTGTAGTCCTCTGCAGATATTAATCGCTCTCTCATCTTTGCGATTATGTAATTTTGTAATGTATCTTTTGTCACATATCTTTTTGTATGTGTGGCAGGTACATCAAAGTTAGAAAGTGCTAGAATATGTGTTTGTGCAAAGCATTTATACCTTACCTTATCTCAGACATTCACACAAACATTCCACCATCTTTTAGATTAGCAGCTGGGCAAAGTTTTTTCCGTAAAGGGCCAGGTAGTAAATATTTTTGTCTTAGTGGCCCATATAGTCTTGGTAGCAATTATTAAGTTCTGCCATTATAGGGTGAGAGTGGCATTAACAATCAGTAAGCGAATGGGCCTGGCTGAGTGCCAATGAAATTTTATTTTCAAAAATAGGCAGTGGCCAGGATTTGGTTTGCAATAGTTTGACAAGCCTTGTTTTATAGACTGTCAATTTTTTTATTTATCTCTGTACTTTTTCCAACAACTTACATAACGCTGTGAAAATAGAATGCACTGAAAGAAAAGGCTTTGGATCAATTACTATATTTCTTCATGTGATTACAAAACAAAAACAAAAACAAATTGATTTTGAAAGTCAAAGGGAGGAAAAGATCACTAAGATGGCAGGTCTATAAAATAGTGATATTGATGAGATTAATAGAGAAGAAGAAAAAAAGTGTTTTGGTACAAAAAGTAACATATCTATCAGTGTTTTGCTCCATCTATGTACAGAATATCCAATTGAAAATGCCTTACAGGACACAGATGGATACATCTAAAAATAAAGTTAGAAAATTATAGGTTAGAGAAGCATATTTTTTACCATGCACCAAAAACCCCAAATAGTTGAAATTAATTTTCAAGATGATATTCCTAAGGAACCAAGTCAAAACAAACAAACAAACAAACAAACAAACAAACAATCAGAAGGCTAAGAATAAAGACTGGGGTTATCTAAAGGGAAAAGTTAATTTTCAACTATGGGACAATAGGTTGGAATTGTTCTCTCTCCCAGTTCATATGTTGAAGCCATAACCCCTAAATCTGATACTATTTGGAGATGGGGCCTCTACCTGGTAATCGGGTTTAGATGAGATCATGAAGGTGAACCCTCATGATGGGATTGGTATCCACAAAAGAAGAGATACCAGAGAGCTTCCTCTTTCTCCTCTCTCTCTCTCTGCCCCTTCCTACATAAGGACACAGCAAGAAGGCAGCCATCTGCAAGCCAGGAAGAGAACTCTCATCAGGAGCTGAATTGGCCTACACCTTGATCTTGGACTTCCCAGCCTCTGAGACTGTGAGAGATAAAGTCCTGTTGTTTAAACCATTCAATCAATGATATTTTGTTATGATAGCATACTCATTCATAGGAGAAAATTGGTTAATCAATACTAACTAGTACATTCACCTTTAAGGTAAGCTTGCTAATTAAGTGTAATTATCATTTTTACAAGTGCTATGCAACTATATCTCATCCTACAGTCCTAAACAAAAAACTAATAACTTCCTACATTTCTCGGTTTCTTTTTTCTTCAGTGTCTGTCACTAATCCAGTTCATGTGTTATCTTGTACGTTAATCTGTGCAAGATAACATTTCAAACATGAAAAAGTGGTTTAAAGGGTTTAGCTGAGTACATGTAAATTCAAATACATGTGTGAATGCATAACACACTCTCCATGTATATAGCCATGAACCTCATAATGATATTTCAGTCAAGGATGGATCACATTTATGACAGTGCTCCCATAAGATTATAATGGAGCTGGAAAATGCTTATTGCCTAATGATGTAACCTTCGTAATTTTTTAGCACAAAGTTTGCAAAAGTCAATAAGGCTGTGGTTGAGACAGCAAACAACTTTAACCTGGGTGTGGCTGGGGATGACACTGAGGAGCTCTTAGAGGTAGATCCTGAGGAATTAATCAACTAATCGGTAATTGATGGAGCTGGACTGGGAATGCATAGCTGAGGAAGTGAGCAAAGGAAACTTTAAGAAAAGAAAAAGAACCCTCAAAAATATTCACAGTAAAGGGCTTAGTAAAAGCTTTTGCAGACCTCAAAAAGCTCTTTCAAAAGTTTGAAAACACGGACCACAGCACTGAAAGGTTTTCATTAATAGAGAGGAATGTTCTTGTTGCATTATGTGCATATAAGCAAATGTAGAATGGAAAAAAGAAAGAAACTAAGCAAACCACCATGGACGTGTTTCGGGAAAGAGTGACACCTCCTCAAGGAGAGCCTCGGGCAGGTCCCTCAGGAGGTGTCCCAGAAGAAGGCATCGTTATCCTGGGGGAGACAGCACCCTGTGCACTCACACCTGAGGAGCTCCCAGTGGGACGAGAGGTGGAAGATGCGGCAATGATGATTCTGACCTGTGTGGGCCTGGGCTAATGTGTGTGTGTGTTTATGTATTAGTTTTTAACATAAAGGGTAAAAGTAAGCAAATAGAAAACAAAAGTTCTAAATCGAGAAAATATAGTGTAAGGATATGAAGAGAGATTTTTGTACAGCTGTACAATATGTTTGTATCTTAAGCTAAGTAGTAGTATTACCTGAGTTAAAAAGTTAAAAAATAAAGTATTTATAATGTAAAAATGTTACAGTAAGCTCAGTTAATTTATTATTGAGAAAATAAGAGTGGTTTCAATAGATTTAGTGTAACCAAGTGTACAGCATTTATGAAGTCCAGAGCACTGTATAGCAATGCCCTAGGACCACACACTCACTCACCACTCACCCTCTGACTCACCGAAAGCAACTTTCAGTCCCACAAGCTCCATTCATGACAAATGCCCTCTATAGGCATACCCTTTTTAATGCTTTATACAGTATTTTTACTGTTTACATATGCTGACATACACAAATACTTATCAGTGGATTAAAATTGACTACAGTATTCAGTATAGGGATATTTGTACAGGCTTGCAGCCTGGGAGCAATATACCTACAGCCTGCGCTGCACAGCCCAGGTATGTGATAGGCTATACATCTAGGTTTGTGTGAGTGTGCCCCGTGATGTGATGTTCACACAAGGACAACATTGCCCAGTGATGTGTTTCTCAGAATGTACCTCCATTGTTAAGTAACACGCGACTGGACATAGACACTTGTACTTTTGTCATTAGAAAACAGGCATGATCCACCTAGAGCTATCTGTGACAGTGTTCTTCACCTCTGCTCTTCTTGTGGCTGCAATCTAGTGACAGTTGGCTCAGGAGTCTTTACAGCTCCCAGGGAACAGGAGAGAAGTGAGCAGGCTCTTAGAAAAGTATAAGAACAAGAATCAAAGAACTTGCAAAAAAAGTACAGTTTTCTCTTCCGCACTGTTTCTCTCTCTCTCTCTCTCCATTTATACATATATATGTATACACACACATATAAAACATATAAACACATATATGTACAGAGTGAATAAGCGAGACTGAGAAGACTAGCACACTCATCATTGCCCAGCACTTTGTGTACATTATTTAATTTATCTTCACAGCCATCTGTGAGGTCATTACTGGGGACTCTGGGCTAGAGCTAGCACATGGTGAAACCAAGTTTCTAAAATAAATATCCCCAACCCCAGTACACGTGCTACCCTTCCTGTTTGCTATGTGGCCTTCTACTCAGTAGGGGGGAAAAGTGTTAGCAGCAGAAACAGGAGAGGCAACCAAAAAAGTCCAAAAATAAATATATAAATAAACAAACAAACAAAAACTTGTCACAAATGAGAGAGAGTGGGAGAGGGATCGAAGAAAACATTGCGGAGCACGTCCCTGTAGAGTCACGTCTCCCCTTGGGGATGGATTGAATGGAGGAAGAAGCTGCTATCTGTGATTGGACAGTGAGGAGCCTGTTGCTACCGCTTCCTTGGTGACATTCTGTGCTAATCGGTTGAGGAGACATTGTTTTCGAATTCTCTGACCCCCTCCCCGATCCCCTCACTATCCATCCTAATATCTATAGTTTCCACGGACATAATGAGAAAGTACCTGGCCCGGAGGTCATTCACACACTAATGGCCAACGAAAGGCAAATCAGGATAAGCTGCTCCTAGAACATCTGCATTCAGGCTGCAGATATTAACGTGAGGGATGACTGGAGCTTAAGCGAGCATCTTCCGAGTGGAAAACTGCTCTGAAAATAAACTAGCACTCGTTTGGATGTTGAAATAAAACTAACAGAGGAGTTTCAGGGATGCCTCAGTCACTGCACGTGTAACAGATGGTGTCTCTGTCAGCATGGAGGGGATTTGGCAGAAAAGAAACTCCACGAGCAAGAGGAATTCTCAGATCCTGGAGCAGCAATGAGACATCCAGGTGAGTGTCTGAGAAATGCCTGGAAATTCAGCACATTGAAGGGGGACTTGGCATACCCTCGGCAGTCGGAGCACTAAGAACAAAGAAGGAGGCACAGGCAGTTACTTATAGATCCAGCTTCATATGCGAGACACGTATTTCCATATCCTACTGGAAGGAGCATAGAATGGTACAACCATTTAAAAAAATGGCAGTTTAAAGTAAAATGAAAATATTTCATATCCTATAGCATCAATTCCTGTTATTATATTTGCATAAGAGAAATAAAACCACAAATGAACAAGGGAGCATGTGCCATAATTTTGAATGTAGAATTGTTGTTAATAACAAAGATTAGATATCATCTAAATGTTAATGAACATGGAAAATTCAATAACTACATTCTATGGCAGATTGTATTCACTGCCCATCCACTAGGCATCCTTTTCTTCTTCTTTATAACAGGGAAGTTTTGTTTGCAACAATATACGAAGTCTCAACGATAGATCATTGTAGGTCAAAGCCGGTGATGACTACTGGGTTCCCACTCGTTGAATATTCACATTCCCACCTTCCTGTGTAGCAGGTGTGGAAGTGACCCAGTTCTCATGAGTGAGAGGTATTGGGAAGTACACTGAAGGATGCTGGGCTTCCTGGTAAAAGGAAAACTATTTTCTCCTAGCCTTCTTGTTCTTGCTTTTAAATGCATTATGAACGGATGCCTAGCCTGAAGTAATAAAAAAAAAACACACACAAAAATAAAAATATGAGGGACAAAAGCTGATGTGTGAGGATGTTTAAGAAAGATAAAAACAACTTGGGTCCCTGGACAATATTGTGGAGCTGCTGAGTGAGCCCTGGAAATACCTAATTTCGGTTTTCTTGTAAGTGAAATAACAGATGTCTATATCGTTGAAGCCACAGTTAGAGTTTTGGTGCTCTCAGCCAGATGTCTCCACCATACATACTGCAAATATGATGTGATGGTTTTAAAGGAAGCCATATAAATCTGTATTTACTGATATATTGCTTATTATTAAAAGCAAGCTGTAAAATTATATACATGTGTGTGTTATGAAAATACTTATGAATGTGTATATACCTATATATCTGTATCTATATAAATGCACAAGAAAGGGTCTGAAAACATATATACCAAAACTCTAACTAGGTACCTGGAGAAGGGGACTAAGTTCAAGCTCAAAGTCCAAGTGGAGATCTAGTCACTGTAATGATGTCTTTTACAACTAAAAATAAGTAAATACAAAAGTCAAGAGAGAGAAAATAACTTAAAATAAAAATAATAAAGAGGCAAAGTATGCATTTGATTGATATCCAGGTCTTACCAAAATGCATTAAATGAGTATAAACTTGGAATAAATCACTTATTCAAGGTGTTTTTAGTATCTATTCATATTTAAAACATGTAGAGGGTATGTGTATATAGATGGTTTATTCCTATCTCTTTAACTACCCTGTGGAAAATATATTTATTTGTGCTAAACAAAGATACTAGGAAATGCGTGTCCTAACAATTTAGAGATATATGGGAAACAGATGCTTCCACACACAAAAGGGCTTATTTCTCTGCAGATGTTGCCATGGAAGGTCTTATGTTGTCCTGTTGTTGTGGTGAGCACGTTATGAAAGAGAAGTACCGCATTGCTTTAATCCAAAAAGACTCTCCCACTAATGGAAACCCACAACAATTTCCAGAATCCACCACCACGAGACAGCAGATGGTGATGGTACAAATTACAGAAAATTGTTAAGACATCCTATGTTGAATACATTAGAACAATCATTACAAGATTAATAATGGAACTAAGCAGACATTAGCAGATAGACCAGAGGAAAATATATGCTCAAAATGAGATTCAAATGAGAAAGAAAACCAACTAGTGTGCTACATCAGCAAAGCCAGGGCTATAACTCTGTGAAAACATAAGAAACTTAAATTTGCAAAAGAAAGAACGTGCGCTCTTTTTCAAACTTTGTACCTCAGTGCAGAGGGCTGGATATTTATTCAATCTTTATTGTACATGGCTATGTACCACAGACGGTGCTAGGAACTTGGAATTCAAAACTGAAAGGCCCAATTTTTCCTCTTATGGAATCACCCATGTGGAGAGCAGGGCCAATAAAATGGCATTGGTTCAGTCATGACAGCATAAAGTATACAAAACAAAGTGGAGGCACTCACGTCAACCAAGATGCCTGCCAGTCAGCCATGACACTTGGCTCAAGAGAAAAACTACATAAGTCACGCTAGACATGTCTGGCAAGGAGACACACCAAGATATCTGCATACATGATCAGAATAGCCCCGTCAGCAGACTGGGACCACCCATGGAAAAGCTTGTGGGGAAATTCCCCACTTGTTATCAAGGGTGCCAAGTCACGTATCAAGAGACCCAGAAGTCTGGAGTCCACCACTTTCAAGGTATAACCGAGGCAGGCTCCAGACCACTGCTGAGACAGGTGAGTTCCACACACCAGAGTGCTGCTCCACAACACGCTGATCTCCCTTGGCATCAGCCACTGGAGGCTCTGCTCCCCTAGACTAAGGACTTCATCTACCCCGCTGGCCACCTGGCTCAGGAGATCCTTCCTTGCAAGACTCTGACAGCAATCTTGCTCATCATGCTGTCTCTGGGACCTGCAGACTGAGACTCTGGGACTCGGATTACTTATTCCCCATTGACTGGGTGTGTGTGTGTGTGTGTGTGTGTGTGTGTGTGTGTGTGTGTGTGTGTGTGATATATCTCTTAGATTGTTAGAGTGTGAGTAGGACATTAATGTATGTGATGTTCAACTTTGAGTGAACTTGCACTCTATAAAGCTGAGTGAATAGCACAGTTACTGTGTGTCACTCTTGTCTGTTCCTTGGGCCAGGCCACTCAGCAGGCAGCTAGCTGAGCAGTTGCTCAGCTGACTTACAGGAAAAACAACATCACGAACATATGCTCACAACAACCATCCAGTTGTTGCAGTGCATGAAGAGTAGAAGGTTACTAAACAAGCCAGGTAGAGAAAGTGGCCCAGATTGGGAAGAGTTAACTTAGTTAAGGAAAGTAGGAAATGAGGGAAAAGAGGATATAGGACTTGGGTGGGGAATATGGGGAGCAATCGGCAAGTTTAGGGAACTGAGAGAAATCAGGCTTTATTGATGCACAAGAGAGGAGGAGACATGATGAGGCCTGAAGCTGTAAGTGGCTGGAGAGCAGCTTGAAGGGCCGGATATGCTAATGCAAAGGGCTTGTCTTTTGTCCTCGATGTTGGAAAGAAGCTGCAATGACATGACCAGACTTGCCTTGTGGAAATTTTAGAGGCGTGTTGGGGAAAACTGGAGACAGAAAGTTAAGACACGGGTTGCAACAGTCACAGCAAGTGACGAATAGGGCCTGAGTTCATGTGTATATTAGGTGCTCAAAAAATATGTGGTGAATAAAATAATCTGAAGGCTATTTCTACCATGTTTATTTTAAAATTAAAAATAAAGGAGAGAAGAAGAGAGAGAAGGAAAGAGGAGATTGGCCAAAAACAGGGAAAAGAACCAGTCTGCAGCATAACAGCTGCAACACCCATAAAGGATGAAAATTCATAATTACCAAATCCCCATTTTTTCCTTAGCACAAACCATATTGTTTCCTAGTATTCTTATGTACTTCCAATAGCTTCCCCACCCCCCTGCTTAATGGCTCCTGGAAATTTCTTCTTTCTTCTTCTTAGCAGCCTGATTTCTATATTAGTGACTCATTTAAAATTCTTCTTTTCTATCAATTCTTTTCACATTCACAGTGACCTGTCTCTTCTGAAAACAAGTCTAGGCATTCTTGATTATATGATGCATTTTATTTTCCCTACCTATTTTACATGTTCCCATTACCTTCCTAATTAATGTTTTACTTCCCAGAAGTCAGGGAGTTCTAATAATTTATAGGCATTTCAGTACCTAGCAAAGTGTTGAGCCCCGAGAAGCATCAAATTTAAGAGCCATGAGGGACCTAACATTACCTTATAAAAATCTCCTGTGTCATAAATGAGGAAACTCGTACTCAGAAAGATGAACAGTCTAACTCAGGATTACACCTTTAGAGGTAGAACAAGGATTAGAACCTTGAATTTATTTAGTGAAGTGTTTTTGAGAGCCTACTATGACCTCTTTCGAGAGGTCATTATTTTAGTATTTTTGTATTAGAAGACCAAAGGACAGCATCTGGAATTTCAAGCCAGAGTACCACTCTAATAACCTGCTCATTTGACTAGAAAAGAAAGCAGGTGAATTTTGCAGCAGAGGCTGCCGGTGCATTAGGCAAACCCGAGTCCTGGGTTCTGCAGGGATCCACCGGGAAGGCTGCTAATGGAAGACATAAGAGATAAAGTACCTGCAGACTCTGTCTCCTTCTGAAAGACTGAGAGAAGACATGCGGTCGATGTACCCAAAGAGGAATGTGTTGTGAACATTTTACAAAAGTGGTCATGACCCAGCTCATGGAAAGTTCCACAACGAGAAAAACAGAGGACACCGCGAGTCCTAGAACACTCAAAGGAAATACTCTCTCTCTCCTGAAAGCAACAGTTGAACTAATTGCAAAGAACTTAGGGTCTTGTACTCAAATGAAATATTCATAGAACTCCATTTATGAGCTGCATTTAGAAGTGAAGAGAGTTTAAAACCCTTCTGCATTCCCAGTAGTCAGCTAATCCATTAGAAATGTGATATCTGCTCTAACCCACAGGAACAGAGCGCCAGCCCAGGTCGCCAGCTGAGCTTGGGAGCCTTTTCAAGAGCTGCAGGAAGGGGCTTGAGGATGCTAAGTCATTGTGGCAGCAAACCTCTAGCCCTTCTTAACAGTGAGGTTTATCCCCAAGCAGTTAAGTAAAAGAGAAGGAACACTAAGGGGAATGATGTGAAGTAGGGAGGACAAGGTTTCATGGCAATGAAGATGTTGTTTTCTTATTTTGTCACAACCACTGACCCATACATGGTCGAGGGGGAGGGGTGTCCAACCTGCAGCTCACGGGCCTCACACAGCTCCGGATGGCTATGAATGCAGCCCAACACCAGATCATAAATGTACTTAAAACATTATGAGATATTTTTGTGATTATGTGTCGCAATGTATTTAACGTGTGGCCCAAGACAACTCTTCTTCTTTCAGTGTGGCCCAGGGACGCCAGAAGGTTAGACACCCCTGGGAGGATTCTATCTAGCACTCGAGGAATTTAAACGTATCTTTAAGTTGCACTTGCTTATAAATGTGTTTATGCCCAGATGACTGGCTGCTGCATAGACAGATAACTTCTTTCCCGTGTCATCCACTTTGCGTTTCATTCGATGAGGGTAAACTGCAAGCCTGTAAGCCACACTCGGCCTGCTGCCTGCTTTTGTGAATAAAGGGTTATAGGAACATGTCTGTTTGTTTTATGCTATTGAGTATATGACTGAGTAGTTGCAACAAAAATGGTCTGGCCCATACAGCCAAAAATATTTACTATGTGCGTCTTCACAGAGAAAATTTGCTGGTCCCTGCTTTTAGGAAAATATCAATGTTATAGAGAAAGTTAAAATTTTTACTGGATCTAAGCCACATGTGCCTTCTCTGTACTTGAATATATTAACTAAACATGCATGCATCCACATGCACATAGTGTCGTATTAGGAAGGTGGAACTGATGATTCAAGATTTAAGGGAATTCAGACTTCAGGGAAGTGAAATTTTTTTAGGCTGCTTCATCTGGAAAGGCATAAACAAAAGGAAGTTTTTGAGTATTACAATGCAACCATTTCTAAGTAACAGTGTTTTCAGTACTGTTTCCTTGAATTTCTGGTGATTCGTCAACACTTTCTTTCTTTTTTTACTCTCGATTCCTTCCCAAAGTGGGTAAGAAAGAACGATTCCTGGTGACAAAAGAAATTGCTTGGGTTAAATCTGTTTGTTATGTACCAGATGTACTGGAAAGCTTGATGGAAACAATCCTTTCTAACCTCTCACTGTCGTCTGAATGCTTTATTATTTATTCAAAATAACTCTTCCACGACACATAAGAAATACATGTTACTTCATTTATTATTTACCTGACATGTTGTTAGCAACTAGAGTTGGAAACCAGCTCAGCACACAGTTTCTTAAGGTAAGACCAGGCAAGCGGACCAGAAGACTCAGGTCAGCATGGCGACTAGGTACATAATTCTGACTGGAGTTTTTCAAGTCAGATCTTTCCGGAACCAAGATCAGGTGGAAATAAATAAAGAGCAACACTGAGGTGTGCTGTATATACGGATCTTCTGTGGCCTGACAGAATGAAAGAAGGAAAGGGCAAGCCAATCACATTCTCTCCAGGCGGTAAAGAAGTGTGCAAAGGGAGAATAAATATTTGTTTCTTTGTACCTTTGGAGTGCTAACCTCTGAGATCATCTGACATGAGTCTCCTCAGTCATCCCTTGGGCAGTGGGAATGTGACTTTTTTTATTTAACCTGACCCCTCTTTTGTTTACTCAGACAGATGCACATTCCATTGATCTCAGGCTCACACATCACTTTTCTAAGCCTGGGTCAGGCCAGCATTCACTGAATCTCTACTGTGCTAGGACACTACGATTCCAATGATGGATAATACATATACCTGCTCATGCTAAGTTAATAGTTTAGTAGAAGAGATATTCTAATACATTGAATATATGGTCAATGGACCATTTCAATATATTTCTCAGATCATTTCACAATAATTCATTAAGACTTGAGAAAAGGTTTATAAATTCTAAACTGGTTTTTGCTAATTTTGCTCCCAAACTAGGAAGCAGGCATGCAAAATAAATGAAAATTAAAGATAGGCATTAAGATAATGCTTTAGTCATTCCTTGTTCTCAGCCTGAACACTATTAGCAAGATCAAAGACTCTAAATGCAAAGCGAAATAAATGTTGTGTTGCCTCCTGATCACGGCTCTCCAACTTTTTCTTTTTTCAAGAAAAGATGGCACTCTGACATTTTTATCCTAGCGGGCTTAATGGATTATAAGCTCCAAAGACACAGAGACTGGGTAGTACCTCTGTATTTCCGATAGCATCTTGCACAAGGTCTAGTGAACAAAAGGAGACGATGCCCAAGGTCCCAAAGGGAACAAACGGCAAAGTATGGGTCTGTTTGTCAAGAATAGTGAATTTTTCACTACTTCATCTTCAGGGCCAGTCCTGCTGATTCAGAAGATGAATCAAATCCCAAATGAGGGGTGCCATGTGCCCACAGACCTGATAGCTCACACCCATAGAGTAGCTGAGCTTGGTTTTGCTCAGTTGTCCCAACAAGTAGAAGAAAGGGCCCTCATGCTGCTGCCAACCCAGCCAGCAGAGAACCAAGAACTCCTGCTGCAGGTCATGCCAGGGTCTAGCCCAGCCAGTGCAGTGGGCTTTAGGTTCTCACACCCACCCTCATTTAAAGCTTAGTGTTCTCGCCTTGGCCAGTGTGGCTCAGTTGGTTGGAGCATTGTCCTGTGACCTAAAAGGGCACAAGTTCAGGTCCCAGTCAGGGCAAACACTGAGGTTGTGGCTTCGGTGCCTGTTTGGGGTATGTGCAGGAAGGGACCAAGCCACATTTCTCTCCCTCTTTCTCTCCCACCCTTCCCTTCTCTCTAAAATCAATAAGCATGTGGTGAAGATAAATTTTTTAAATAAAGCCTAATGTTCTCTTCTTATTAAAAAATTTGTTTTAATAGAATAACTACAAAGGACTATACTGTAAGGCACATTTTCCGTTGTAAATATTTTTAGTACACTTTAGTGTTTTCTCCCACTTCCTCTCCCTTTTCTCTTTGTTTTCTTTATCTTGTTGTGTGCACAAGCACATTGGTGTGAAAAACAAAATCAATGTTTGCTCAGTGGATTTATTTTTGAATGGTTTCTTTCTCCTAGTGTTCTGATTTGAATAATAAGACATAAAGTTGAAAGGTACGAATAACCAGGAGAGGAAAAGTGTTGAATGAAAAAATATCAACAAGGATAATTTAAACATTACATAGGTTGCCCTGGCTGGTGTAGCTCAGTGGACTGAGCACGGGCCTGTGAAGCAAAGGATTGCTGGTTCGATTCCCAGTCAGGGCACATGCCTGGGTTGCTGGCCAGGTCCCCAGTAGGGGGCACATGAAAGGCAACCACACATTGATGTTTCTCTCCCACTCTTTCTCCTTCCTGTCCCCTCTCTCTAAAAATAAATAAATAAAATATTTAAAATAAACATTACATAGGTTGTTATTAATATAACAGGAATCTGATTCACTTTTTAAAAATTACTCTAAAGGAATGCCTTGCAAGCAATTCAGGTACACGCACATGACCTCTCCAAGTTCATAGATTCACAGCATTAATTTTATAACTTGTTCCTGCTAGTCCACCTTTTTAATTTTTTTAATCATCCAAATCCCTTTCAGTAGAAATAAAGATGTGGATCCAGGAAACCGGGGTGAAAAGTTCATTGTTGAAAAGACCTTATTTGTCACTGTTGTTAGTGTGCTTAGGAACTGATTTTCTTTAATCTGACAAAGAATTAGCTTTATGAAAAGAAGTGAACTATATTCATGTCCTTTCTCATGCAAATAAATATTCACTTATAAAAATCACATATTTAAAGAAATTATTCAGACACCACATGTAATGTTTTCCATACTTCATCCCTTGGTCTTATGTGTTTAAAATTCTAAAAGATATTATCCTATAATTGAATTACTATATTAGAAGTTATGGCCCCTAAATTATTCTTATTTCAAGCTCTGCCCCAGGAACACTAGAAACTGAGGCCTTATATACAATTTGGATGTTATAATACTGGAATAGGTCTCTACCAAATAGGAATTTATTTTAAATGAATGTAGTAATAATATGAGCAGGAAGCTCATAACTACAAAGTCATATTTTGGAGTTCATTTCCAGATGAATGATCGGGTCTAGGGGACTAGTTAAAACTCAGGTAATAAAGCCTGGGGGAATGGAAAAGTTGCCAGGTGACCAGGTGACAAGCTAACCAAGGGGCCCCACAGCAGAGCTGTGCTTCTCCACTGGGATGATTCTGCCTCCTAGGGCACATATGACAATGCCTGAAAACATTTGCAATTGTCGCTGCTGGAGTAGGGGAGTCTACTAGCATCTAGTAGATAGGAGCCAGGGATGCTGCTCAACTTCCTACTACGCATAGCACAGCCCCCACAACAGAGAACTGTCTATCCTAAAACGTCAGCCAACAGTGTTAGGGCTGGAAAGCCCTATGCTAGCTCACAATCCAGAATGCTTTGGACATTACCACTCCCTATCTTTTCAAAACACACTTCTTGCCATGTGTTGTGTATTCATCCTATAAATGGAAGGGAACAAAAATGAATCCTTTCCATTATTTCTGCAACATCCCTTAATATACCCACAGGGGCTGTGGGGTGTTGCATAACTGAAACTGTGGGTTAACAATCCTAACTCAGAGCTGACCCAGCTAAATGGAGACATTTTGGCATTTCTCAAAGAATTTGGAGAGGTAGTATTTTATTTCTCATTCTCCTGCCAATTCCTCAAAAGCCTTTAAAAAAAGAAAAAACTTCGAAGTTTAGAATACACAAGCTCATAATCACTTAAAATCAGAAAAAAATTATAGTTTTCACCTCTAAGCAAAGAAGAAACCTTTTTTAAAGGTAAAATATTCTTTAACTTTTGATCTGATCTTCTTGAGGAATTTCCACAACCAGACGTCTGGGTTTGAAGTAACGAATCAGGTAACAAAGAGCCACTTCGTTTTAGCCTCATATACACAGTGCATGGCAGAACCAGAAGTACTTCCCGTGTTAGCTATCTCCTGCAGGACAGCTCAGAGCCCTTCCTGTGTGAGCGTGTCCTAGGAATCTCCATGGCGAAGCATATCTCCTAGGGTCTCCTAAGTGTCTTTCGCTACAGAACCCTTCATTCGGTTGAATGTTATGGAATCTGACTTCCACAGAGCAAATCTGGAAAGCCCTGGAATGGAGAACCTGGCCTCTTCCCAACAAAGTCTCTTTCTATGTGGAATAGAAGGAGTGGCCTTAGCCAGCTCATCTGAAGGATCTGTTAGCTCGCTCGTTCCTCATTTAACTGGACCCAGTCAAGCCTCTGCAAATGCGGTACATTAGTTGTTCTAATGGATATGAATTGGGTTGTTCTCTCACTCTTGAAGAGTCTAAACCCTTCCAGAGCCAGCTGGTTGCATTCTGTAGAATACAAAGCACCCTAGGTATCTGGCAGATTTTCTATTTTCTTTTTTACTTAGAGAAACTTTTCCAACGTATTGCTTAATATAAACTTAAAGCAGTGAAGCCACAGTACATGTTACTACGTCGTTCAAAACAGCATTGTTTCTCCAATGTCAAAATGACCCGGGAGATTTATGGAAATACCTACACAAATAGAAAACTAGGTACAATAATAGTAATATACATTTGCAATGCCCTAAATGGCTTAATTCATTAAAAAGGAAATTTTCATGGACTAGGATGGATGTTTATATCCTATATTAGATGGATTAAATCATGCATATTTTTCTAAATATGTTTATTTATATGACAATAGCGTTCATCTATGGTACAAAGGATATATGCTGGAAGGCACATTTTCAGTTACAGAGAAGCATTTATTTAGATTTGCAACATATTCTCTTCCCTAGATCTTCTTATCAAGAGTAAGCATTTGCAATTTGTACCTCTAAATCTCTTCCCAGCTTTCACTCATTCCTCCAGCAACTCCCACCCTGCCCCTCCCAATCTGGAAACCATCAAAGTGTTCTCTGTATCTATAAGTTTGTTTCTGTTATATTTGTTTGTTTTTTGGGGTTTCACATACAAGTGAAAACATGTGGCATTTGTATTTTTCTATCTAACTTATTTTATTTAGCATAAAAGCTCTGGGTCTATCCATGTCATCATAAATGGCAAAATTGTATTCTTTTTTATGACTGGGTAATATTCCATTATATATATATGCCACATCCCATTCACAAGGATGTAAAGTGCAACACAGGGAGTATAGTTGATAATATAATATTGTATATGGTACCAGATAGGGACTAGAATTATTGGAGTGATCACTTCATAAGTTACCTAAATGTATAATTACTATTTTGTACCTCTAAAACTAACATAATATTGTATGTCTACTATAATAAAAAATTTATTTTTAGTTTTTTCAAAGAGTAAGCATTTGCTGGGCTGCCATTCACGTGTTGGTGTTTGGTCTATCACTGCCAGAGCAGTTGGTCCCAGGTAAACTTTCACCAATAACCTCATTTGATTTAACATAAGATTTGTATCTGAAGAAATTAGCCACATAGAGGAACATAACTTCACTAACTGGCTGGCATCTATTAAAAAACAGCATAGGTGTGTACACTCTAAGATGGATACAGATTTTCACATTAAAATTTGCCCACAAACCTGAGACAATTCTAAAAGAAAAGTAGAAGTGCAACAGAGTCATATTCAATGTTTTTTGCTTTGTTCAAATTATAAAAGTCCTGAGAGGAGGGAAAATATTGTTGATGCTCCCTTTTTTCAAAAAGCATACTTGTTTTTATTTTTCCTGCTTACCAATTACACAACTGTCTCCATTTTAGGTAGTCTCTCTTTTTCTTTCTCCCCATCTCCCTTCTGACCCATTCATTCATTCACTCACTCACTTGGCATTGTTTGAACACCTGCCAGGTCTTGTTCTGTGAGGAATGCAGGTAGGGGCATTAAATTTGTGCAAGAAAAGACATCAGAAAACAGTGGGAAAATGGGTCTGATTCACAGAAGACTGCAGCAGTAAATTCAGGTGAGAAAGACCAAAAGAACCACTTCTGGATAAAGAGGTAGGCTGTATCTTGATAAGTGTTTTCAGTACTTAAAGAAAACTGTCCTTTTCATATAATCAAGGGTCAGCAAACCGTAGCTTGAAAGCCAGATCTGTCCAGCTTTCTGTTGTTATACTGCCCATGAGCTAAGATTTTTTTTAAAGTTTTTAAATGACTGGGGGAGGGAGTCAAAAGAGTAACAATATTTTGTGATGTAAAAGTGATATGAATTTAAATTTCACAGTGTTCCTAAATAAAGTTGGATTGGAACACAGCCACACCCATCTGTTTATATGCTGTCTATGGCTGCTTTCATGCTGTAAGAGCAGAGCAGAGCAGTTGGCAACAGAGAACTCATGGCTCACAAATCCTAAAATATTTATTATGTGGCCCTGCAAGGAAAGGGTTTACCAACGTCAGATATAATTGGCCTAAGAAAAGCATTATGTGTTGACACCCTAACTTCAAATTCTGTGCTGCTCAAAACAATCAGTATGGTTTTCTAGTTATTTACTAACATATGGAATAGGCTGGAAAGAGATGTTATGTCTAAGTCGTCATGTAAGTATGTGGGGAAAGAATAAAGGAACCAGAGTGGTTTATGATTTTGTGACTTTGGGAGTAAAAACATGTGTACCCAAGGATCATTGGACAACCCATCTACCCACCCAGGTCAGCAGTGACTTGGTCCTACTGAAATACTGACTGGTTGATATGAAGAGTTTAGAACGAATTCAAAAAGAAATGAGGGAAACAGACAAAGCTAGAAAGTAAGATAGATGGGCAGAGCGGAAAGAAGTCAGGGTAATTTAGTGAAGGGAGAGGGAGCCAGGGGATGATTTACTGCTAGACGTTCAGGCACAAGGAAGGCAAAGCAGAGACAACGATCTTGAGCTACAGTCCAAGGCACTGAGCTTACGCGTCAGGGAGACTTTCCTGACAAAACGTATTGTTAATCATGGAACTCTGTGATCCAGAATGACGATTGTTTCTTCAAGTCTGGAAGCCCTGGATAAAACAAAGAAGACATTTGTCCATGCTATCCTTTAGAGAAAATTAATGTCGGGAGATATTTAGGCTATATTAAGTGGCCTGTCAGGACGCTTGGCCTTCTGAATATTCTAACACTATTTCTGCAAATCTAAATATGTTAATCATTTTTATAAGCATTTGGGAGAAGGAAGTTAGAAGCGATGAGCACATTCATAAAGGGTATTGTGTCTGCTGGCTGTCCCTATAAAATGGGGGTGGGATGGGGACAAAGCCTCTTTAAGCATCTTTGCTGCATCACTGTTAAACAACTCAGATCAAGAGTCTCCTTGCCAAAAGCAGAGATTTCCAAGCAGTACTGGTATTTTTGGCCCTGATTTATACTGATCAACAAGCGTATGTCTATAGGGATTAAATTAATTAGAGGAGATTTGTGAGATCATGTTCAAAGACAATACAATTCCTTAAGGTTTACAGGCCATACAAGTTGGAGTGCAAAATGGTATACCTTGGGGGGAGATTAAGAGGAACTAATTTTGTACCCGAAGGACTATCATTTTCTATCCTCCTGCAAAAGGGGGACTTTGCTTCAACATGCTTCCAATTGGAGAACTTGATTAATTCCTATAGAGTTACACGTATAGGGAAATGTCCTTTAATTAGTGGGGGGGAAATTGCATGAAGAGGCATGAAGTGTAAAAGGCAAACTGTCTCTTTAAAAAATGCACTTCAAATGTCTAAAGGAAAGGGACTGGATATTAAGCTATGTTCCATTTTTTAAGTTCTAAAAATAGTATGAGATTGGTTTGCATTAACTGAGCCATGGGATAAATTTACACACAGAGAGGGCTGTTAACTTTTGAGTAATTATTTTCAATTAGGATGCCTGTATGGGAATAACATCCTTCCAAACCAGGTAAGAGGCAGAGATACAACTTGACAACATTTCTTCCAATCCCAGACAACCTGTTGAGTAGGCAGGACAGATGGCTGCCTGTGCTTATCACTTAAGAGTTACTCAGAAGCCCGCCTGCAGGAAGACTCCTTCAGGAGTCTTGTTCCTCTCCTTTCTGCTCTGTCAAGCTCTTGTTCCTCTCCCTTTGGAATCAATCAGAGAAAGGCCCTGATATTTGCATTTCTACCAAGTTCCCAGATGATGCTCCTGCTTCTGATGCAAGGACCACACTGCAAGCACCACTGGTCTAAAGCCATCTCTTTCCTTTTCACACCATGTAGAGGGAGGCACCAAAGACCCAACTCTAGTTGGCACCAAAGATGATAACTTGTAGTCTTCCACCCGTGAACAGGGACATTTTTGCATAATGCTTAACCGGCACTTTCTCTGAGACATAGCTAATCAGTGCGATCAAGTTTAGTCAGGGCCCATTCTGTTTAAACACACACACACACACACACACACACAACACCAATTTGTCCAACTCCCGAGAAACAGAAGTATAGGAAGATTTATTTATTTGGCTGAGAACTAAAAGCTAAAATTCTTCTCCAGTGTCCTCCTCCCACCTGTAGTGCCACAAAGTCCATGAAAAATATGCAAATAAAGCTTTTCTGGTCACAGGTGGCATCTAGCGCCTTCCACGGGCAATACAAAGGGGAGCAGAGATGGAATGATGCTATCAGGAGGCTTGACCTGGAAACTACAACCTTGGGATTGTGAAATGAAAGGAGCTCATTAACACCTCGAACATTCCAAAGTATTTATGCCAACATGTAACTATTTCAAATGCTATTTTGCCTGGGGTTCAG
Organism: Carollia perspicillata; assembly: GCA_004027735.1. NCBI lineage: Eukaryota > Metazoa > Chordata > Mammalia > Chiroptera > Phyllostomidae > Carollia > Carollia perspicillata. Next base: position 906 of record PVKM010009951.1, on the reverse strand, counting down.
ATACACCCAATGGCAGATATCCTTTAGTTTATCCTCTGTTAATAATAATGTACAGTATTGTAGTTAAACCCGTACAAAGTACCATCTCTAAGACTTTACCGGTCAATATGTGAGGACTAGCTAAGAAGCATACTCTTATAGAAAAGATACATTCTAAAAACATTTTAAGTCAACTGTATGTACATAAGTTGAACTTTTTTACATATAGTAAGGATTTTGACTAGTCAAAGTAAACATACAATGAGTCATTTAGTTAAGTTAAATAATTTTAAGTTAAGTAATTTAATGATTTAACATCAGGAAGTTTTAGGTTCCATGTAGTTAACCTGGCCTGTGAAAAACTGAGACAAAAAATTTCATGCTCTTTGGTAAAAGCAGCACTTAGCTTTTATTAAATTCGGCCCCTTATTGTTTATATCACTTGAGGGAAAAAAGAACAAGAAAAAAAGAGAGAGAGGGAAAAAAAGAGGGAAGGGGGACAGAGAGAGAGAGAGAGAAAGAGAGGGAGAGACATGATTTTAAACTCCATACTCTGAGATTGCTCTGTGAAGGTTCAGTATAAATAACTACACAACCAAAATGCTGAGAAGTTCGTGAATAACAGCTAAGGTTGTGAAACACACACAGTATCTATAGTGCCCTCACATACAACCAACCTAGTTCTCATTTGGTGGATTTTAGCCAGCTATGGGAATGGAAAATTTTCATGTTTAAATTAATTATTTTATTTGCTTTTTTCAAAGCATCTGACTTCAAATTCTTGTAGACTTATGCATGTTAATACCTTGTGACCAAAATTCTACAGAGCCTGTCTCGTATGACATATTTAAATGGTTATACTTCCCAAAGTTAATTAAGAATTGCCAAGAACTATTAAAGAGCAGAGCTAGGTTTGCATTTCCCTAG